>CAUYLG010048397.1:0-13332 GCA_963573385.1 Cacajao melanocephalus | reverse complement strand
TTATATTCCTCTCTAAGTTGTCCATTCTCGTTAGCATTTCGTTAAATCTTCTTTCAAGGTTCTTAGTTTCTTTGCATTGGGTTAATACATGTTCTTTTAGCTCACAGAAGTTTCTTATTATCCACCTTCTGAAGCCTGATTCTGTCAGTGCATCACACTCATTCTCTGTCATGCCTTGTACTCTTGCTGATGAGGAGCTGCGATCCCCTGTAGGAGGAGAGGCATTCTGATTTCGGGTGTTCTCAGCCTTTTTGCACTTGTTTCTTCCCATTTTTGTGGATTTGTCCACCTGTTGGCTTTGTAATTGCCAACTTTCAGATTGGGTCTGAGTGGACATCCGGCTTGTTGGTGATGAAGTTTTTTCTGTTTCTTAGTTTTCCTTCAGCGCACGCCCTTTCCCCACAGAGCTAGGCCTTCCCGGGTTCAGCTGTGCTTACTGTGAAATTTAGTCCTCAGCGCTTCCAATTGCTGTTCTCCTTGTGGGGATGGGACCAGCCGAGCCCAATTCAAAGGGCACCCAGTCCCATATACTCTGCACGGAGAAGTGCTGTGCCGGGGCGCCGGCAAAACAGCTGCGCCAGCCAAAAGAGTCACGCTGGCGACCCGTGTGGCTCCTCCGCTGGGTATCTCACAGTTTGTGGGCAACAGAAATTCGTGTGAAATTGCGGCGCCCACTAGCTTTCTGCATTTTCACTGGGAGCTACAATCCTGAGCTGCTGCTAATGCCTATCTTGGATCTCTCTCCGCCTGGTGATGAAGTTTTTTCTGTTTCTTAGTTTTCCTTTGGCAGATGCCCCTTCCCGACAGAGCTGGACCTCCCTGGGTTCGGCTGTGCTTGCTGTAAAACTCTCAGTCCTCAGTGCTTCCAATTGCTGTTCTCCTTGTGGGGATGGGACCAGCCGAGCCCGACTCAAAGGGCATCCTGTCCCAAATACTCTGCACCGAGAAGTGCCGCGCCAGGGCACTGGCAAAACAGCCACGCCGGCCAAAAGAGTCGCACTGGCAACCCGTGTGGCTCCTCTGCTGGGAATCTCCTGGTCTGTGAGCAACAAAAATTTGTCTGAAAGTGCGGCATCCACTTGCTCTCTGTGCTTTCACTGGGAGCTACAATCCTGAGCTGCTGCTAATCGGCCATCTTGGATCTCTCTTGACATCTATTACTCTCTAAATCTATCTTCCTAGAAGGAATCTTACCTGGGAATTTATATACATATGTAGAAATAAAAATGTAAAGTTTTGTTTCGAGTGTGTGTATTGTGCTTATATATGTGTGTTATTACATTTTCTGTTCATATTTGGAACTTCTTCATGAAATACTTTGGACAACTGTCCATTTTGTTTTTATTTTTTGTGGGTACATAGTAGGTGTACACATTTATGGGGTGCATAAGATGTTTTGATACAGGCATGCAATGTGTAATAACCACATCATGGAGAATGGGGTATCCATTCCCTCAATCATTTATCCTTTGTGTTACAAACAATCCAATTGTACTATTTCAGTTATTTTAAAATATAAAATTAAGTTATTATTGACTAGAGTCACCCTGTCGTTCTATTAAATAGTAGGTCTTGATCATTCTTTTTATATTTTTTATACCCATTAATCATCTCTACCTCTCCCCACCCTTCCACTATCCTTCCCATCCTCTGATAACCATCCTTCTATTCTCTATGTCCATGAGTTCAATTAAATTCATGGCCATTTTATACCCTGTATATATTCTCCATTTCAAAAACTTCAGCATTGAATTACATAGAATTGCATGGTGATTTAGTTAGCCATTCTCTATCTTATAGATATTTAGATGGTTTTCATTATTGCAACAATGCCTTAGTAAATGTTCTTATACTGGTCTCTTAGTGCAGATACATTTCTATAGAGTAGATACCTAAATGGGAAATAGAGGACCTGAAAAGTGTACATATTTTAATTTACCAATTTGCCCTCTAAAAAGCCTGCAGAAACAACACTTCCATGAAAGCAGAATATTTCCATTGTTTTTACTGTCTGCATATTTACTAGGAGAAAATGACTCATTGAAGTTTTATTTTTCATTGCTCTGATTATTACTGAAGTTGAGCATGTTTGTGTCTAGTTACTGGAAAATTAGATTCTCTCCCTCTTTGACTTGTCTGTCCATATTTGGGGGCTCATTTTTCTTTCTTGTTGCTGTCGGTATCTTTCTTTCTCTCTTTCTTTCTTTCACTTTTTCTTTTTTTGGAGACAGAGTTTCACTCTTGTTGCTCAGGCTGGAGTGCAGTGGCATGATGTTGGCTCACTGCAACCTCCGCCTCCTGTGTTCAAGCGATTCTCCTGCCTCAGCCTCCTGAGTAGCTGGGACTACAGGCGCCTGCCACCAGACCTAGCTAATTTTTTGTATTTTTAGTAGAGACAGGGTTTCACCATGTTGGCCAGTCTGATCTCGAACTCCTGACCTCAGGTGATCCGTCTGCCTTGGCCTCCCAGAGTGGAGGGATTACAGGCATAAGCCACTGCATCCAGCCTGCTGTCACTATCTTTCTATGTTCCTGTTTGTCTTACTTGACCATGAACTTTTGTGGGACATTCATCACATTTATCTCGGGTTCCCCCTTCCAGGACACACAGCTGAATGTTTATTCAATTGTGTTATGGAAGCCATAGGTATTACCCTTAACATAGCTGTCACTGTCATCTTCATCATCGTCACCATTTATTTGTACTTACTGTATGCTAAACACTGCCTTAAGAGGTAGGCATACCTTATCCCTAATTTTCATGCTACCTCACCCAACATGGTCACTACTGATATCTCTGTTTTACAGATGAGCAACCAAGACGCAAACTACCTAGGCTGTCTAAGTACACTGAGCATGCTCAGCTCTGGGGAGGTGAGCTTATGAAGCACGTGCTTCTCCTTCACAGCAGTGGTCTTCATCCTGGCTACACGTTGGAATCACCTAAACAGGCTAGGCACGGTGATTCATGCCTATAATCCTACTATTTTGGGAGGCTGAGGTGGGAGGATCACGTGACACCAGGAATTTGAGACCAGCCTGGGCCATATAGTGAGACCTCGTCTCTATAAAAGCATTTTAAAAACATTGGCCAGGTGTGGTGGTACATGCCTGCGGTCCCAGCTGCTCAGGAGGCTGAGGTGGGAGGATCACTTGAGCCCAGGTGTCAAAGCTGCAGTGAGCTATTATCAGGCACTGCACTCCAGCTTGGGCAATAGAGTGAGACTATGTCTGTAATAATAATAATAATAATTTTAAAAATAGAATTACATAAACATCATTTTAAAATAATCCTTTACTTCAGCGCTACTCTAGGCCAGTTGATTCAGAATCTCAGGGAATGGGTCTGGAGAAGTAACATTAAAAAACAACAACAACAACAAAAACCTGTAGGTGATTCTGATGCACTGAAATAATTGGTAGCCATTGGTCTACATCAGAAGTAAGGAAGCCTTTTTCTGAAAAAGGCCAGATAGGAAATACTTTAGACTTTGCAGGCCGTTAAGTTTCTGAGCTTGGCTATTGAGCCATGTATTAAAAAAATGAGCGTGGTTGTGTTTCAAAAAAACTTTATTCACAGAAACAAATAGCCACGTCGGGCCCATGGACTGTAGTATTGGCCTCTGAGCCAATAGTACCCAAGAGTTTCTATCTTAATACTTTAAAACGTCTGCAGTTTAAGATCATCCCAGTCAAACCATGATCTCTGATCATGTTAAGCATCATGGTCATTCTCCATGGACAATGGCTTAAGAATCCTTGCCTGATCTCAGGAGAGTCTGCTTCAGTGAGTCTGGATGTCTGGGAGTCTGTGCCTGGGAGTCTGCATTATAATGCAGGTCATTATGATGTAGGTATAGACCGTATGGACCACACTGGAAGAATCACTGATCTACTGAAGCATATTTGTTCCTGGCAAGCAGCAAAAGCTTGGCTGAAGAAACAGAACTGGCTCTTATTCAAAAATTCTTTAAGATCACAGGCATTCTGTGCCTCCCGCCCACCTTATGTTCCAGCATCCTGCCTCCAGGGTTCTGAAACCTTTCATGCCCCAGCATCAAACCCTCCCAGACTGAATGTTGACAGAGAAGAAAGAAAGCTATTCCTCCTCTTTAACTCTGAAATTAGTCAAAGACCAAAGTCCTTGTCTATTTCAAAACATTGAGGAAAAAAGTGACTGTTTAACCACCTACATAATAAAACTGATGCTGGCATTTATTTCTCTCTCTCTGTGTGTGTGTGTGTGTGTGTGTGTGTGTGTGTGTGTGTGTGTGTGTGTACTTCAGCAGTTGTAAAATGGAGTGTCCGTTCTCCTGTCATCAGCTTTAAAGCTATGTGGTGGTTGAATGCAATCATTTCTGTTTCCCGACCTCTTTAACATCCATTATTTCTCTGTTGTCCACATCTAATAGTCACAATCCTTTTAGTTGTTGATGGCTTGGTGATTACCCGGGCTACCGCTTTAGGATTACATCCAAATGCATCTGAACAGTTGAATTTACTTACTGCTTTCCTCCTAAAAGCTTTTTAACATGATCCAACTCGGATGGTTGCATCAGGAGAATCATTATTTGCGGCTCTCTTTTTTGGGAGCTGGAAATAAATTTCCCAAAAGATGAAAGCAAACTGTTCGGTGTAGATCTGCAGTGTGACTTTTTCTTCTCTCTCCTTTTACATTCCATTTTCACAATTTTCTTCAGGAATGACTCTTCTCCCGGGAAAGAGGAATGTTCTAAATTGCACAATTGAGTCAAATCAATATTTAGAGTGGTTTGGACTTTTAGCCTTTTGCTGGATTTTGCTAGTATCATTTTACACTGTAAAACCCCTTTTCCCAGATAACCTATAATATTAATATTAAACATTATTCACAGCTTTCTAGCACCCACCAATTTCACTCAGCTATCAGCAAAACAAATAGGGCCCAAGAGTTAAAAAGTTGCTATTCTTCTTCTAAAGCACAAGCACATTTATGTTAAAATGATATTGCTGTGTGTTCTCAATATCTGTATACCTACCTACCTGTGCGTGTCGTAGCTTTTTTCAACATCGTAATTAGACACTGAAACCGTATTGTGCCAGCATAATGCACACATATATATATTTGTAAAACAGCTGTGACAAGTGCATAATATGGTAAAGCAACTTTACAATAGCTAGGACAAATTCTACAATCTATCCAAGGAGGGTTTCGAATAAAAATTATGTAGAAGAATCTGAACTCTTTCCTGCAGGAGGATTGCACGGATGATGAAATCTGTCATATCTCTCTGGTAGAGTGTATTTGAAGATGGGGTTTAATACTGGAAGTCTAATAGCATGGGGAAGCCAAAATCCCAGCCTAGCTGCTGTGTGATCTGGGGCAAGCTGCTTTACCTCTCTGAGGCTCAGTTACTTTGTTACATTATAGGGATAATAGAAAGACATTCACACCATGACATTCTAGTGAGGGCTAAGTGAGGTCCCAAAAGTCAAGCATCAGACACAGTCTCCTCATGTGAGAATTGTAACCACAGCATAATGATGAGAAGGAAAAGAGATAAGTAATCATTACCAGGGAGCCTCTCTGCAACATTGCAGCAAATACAATCTTCCCTTATGAACTGGCTTGATTAATAGCATCTACATTCACTCAGCTATGCTAGTAAAAAATTAAGAAGCTGTACTTTAAACCCCTCCACTTATTGTACCCTCACCTTTTATGATTAATTGGTCCCTAAATTGTACAATTCACCCTCCCAAATAACTTTCAAATTCTGCCTCCCTGTCTTTATCCTCCCTGCCACTACCTCAGTCCAGGCCCTTACTAGCCTTTATCTGGATTAATGCATGAACCTCTTAACCAGTTTCACTGTCTTCAACTAGGATCGTCCATGATCCATTACTAGCCATATTTTGCAGAATAGGACATTGAGGCACAGAGAGGTTCAACAAATAGCTACGAATCACACAGCTGGTAAGTGGTTTGCTGGAATCCCAGTCCAGGCGGTCTGGTGTCAGAATGTTCTGCTCTACTTTGGAATACCAGGTTCAGTGCATGATGTGGATAGAGAAACCCAGCGGTGGCTTTTAGGCCTCATGTTTGTACCTCTGATGAGTCCGATTTCTCCACTGGCAGATCTTTCATCAGCGCTGCTCTACTTCTTACTTTATTCTGCAGGAGCTTCAAGGAGTAGCCAAGAGACCATTGCACAGGAAGAAAGATGGAGGAGGAAAAGGGGGAAGCTGTGGAGCTTTCAGCCCCACATCCTCATTCTCTGGAGAGGGGAGAGGGGCCGGCAATGGAATTAATAATTGATCATGCCTATGTGAGGAGGTCTTTACAAAACTCCCTGAACTGTGGGGGTTGGCAGAGCTTCTGGGTTGGTGTACACATCTGAATGCCAGGGTTGTGCCCCCTAGCTCCATGGGGATGGGAGCTCCTTCACTTTCTATCTGGTTATTCCTCCCTTTCCTTTATCGTATCTCTTATTGATAACATGGTAAATGTAAGTTTAAAAAACAGGAGGGATCTGGATTAGGGATGTGCAAGCTAGGGATATACATCCATTTCAACATTCCAGGAGTCTAGTCCGCTGGATGGGGCCAGGCAGGGGGCTTTTCTAGGTTAGGATGATACTTGAATTCTGGTAGGAAGCAAGCTGCTTACTCAGGCAGATGTGATGTTGTGGGACCACAGGGTAAACTATCCATGTCCCAGTGAGGGCTACAGCCTGATGGAAGGGACCTGGGGCTTTGTCATGCCCTGTGGTCACCAGCACCAGAGTGGCAGGAAAGGTAAACTGAGACACTTAAGACCCAGGCCAGGATTGATTGCTGACCAGTCTACAAATCTCAACACTGTCCGGAGAGACTGACAGTGGTCTGTGCAACCACAATTTCTCAACACTCTCCGGGGAGACTGACAGTGGGCTGTGCAACCACGATTCTGCAGAAGACACTGAGAGCCCATGCGACTGTGTAATTTGTATATCAACCTGCTCTAAAGGCTGTGGGTGTAGCACTAAGAACACATCAGGGAAGTCTGACATATTACAATCCTGGCATTTGCTTGCTCAGGGCCTACCTTGGCATTTTTCAACTGTGTCTGAGAGATGTCAGTAGCTGTTACAAGAGATGAAAAAGAAAGGCAGGGGGTAGCATCACAGTGAAAAGTATCAGAAAAAATTGACCTCTACCCTTTCTGAATTTAAAAAGGCAGCATGATCTCACTGTCTTTGAAATTCATAATGCATCTTAGCATTAAAGTTCTGGAGTAAAGAATTCTTCTTTGGTTTAGTTTAATATATTCTTGCCTGTACTCATTTGACCAAAGAACTGCTTTTACCCAGAAAAGCCAGAACATATTGAAAACATTATCCCTTGGGATTCAGTTTGGGAAATATTAATTTAGTTGAATGTAGCACTGGAACTTGTAGTACATAGGAAGGTGGAAAATGAGTGGGCTCGCCAGTGTAGACTGTCCACACTGGTGGATTTTACCTGATTCCCAGGATTCTCCACACTAGACTCTGAGCTCTGCTAATGTGGGCACCATGTCTGTCTTGTTCACCACATACTCTTGTTAAGCCTTCATGGCTGATTTTTTTTTTTTTTTTGAGGCGGAGTCTTGCTTGTTGCCCAGGCTGGGGTGCAGTGGTGTGATCTCGGCTCACTGCAACCTTTGCCTCCCAGGTTCAAGTGATTATCCTGCTTCAGCCTCCCAAGTAGCTGAGATTTGTAGCGCCACCACACCCAGCTAATTTTTGTATTTTTAGTAGAAACCATGTTGGCCAGGCTGGTCTCGAACTCCTGACCTCAGGTGGTCCACCTGCCTCGGCCTCCCAAAGTGCTGGGATTACAGGCGTGAGCCACCATACCTGACCCAGGAAAAAATTTTATTCAATCCTGTTGTTTGTCCATGTTACTGTCTATAGATTCATCTTTATTTCCCTTCTTTATTTACTTGTGGACCCTTCACTTCACTTCTGATTGCTGTTAGAACCTGTCTCTTATATCAGTGATATTCACCACTCTGAACCAGATTTTTGGCATCTTGGAAGATGTTTAGCCAGTGTAGCTCTTTAAGATTCGGGAGGAATTTCCTATCTCAGCTTCATGCAGAAAACTTTATATATATATATATATATGTGTGTATATGTGTGTAAACATTACACAATACTTACTGGGGTACTAGGCACTATTCCAAAGCCTTTTACAATCATTTAATCTGCACAGTAACCCTCTGAGATTGGTACTCTTAGTATTCCCATTTGACAGATGAAGAAATGAGTCACTTTAATTCATCCAACATGACACAACTAGTAAGTGTCTAAGTCAAAATTCAAATGTAAGCAAACTGGTGCTGAAGTCTGTGCTGTTAACTAGTTCAATATGTTTCATCTTCATTCCTTTCTTGCAGAAAAAAAAAGAGTAGAAAGCTGTAGCTGCCTTGATTTATCTGCTTCTGTCCTTTCCTGCTTAAGAGAATACCTGTGATTGCTATGTTCTGCACACAACTGGGCATTGCTGTTCTGCACCAGCGTAGGAGGTACTCATTGGCTAGTTAGAGGGATGGAAGGCTAAGTTGCCATGAGCACCTCCTAACAAAGTTCTTGCATGATGAGGAAGCCTTCCTGCCTCTGGTTGGCACAGGGAACTCGTCTCTAAGCCCCCGTAGGTCAGAAGTTGTAGCGGAAATGTCTGGTCTTATTTTTCTACATCAGAGACTCTTCCCTTTTTTGGTTAGTGAAAATTCCTTAAGGGCCCAGAAGATTTCGATCAATATTTTTTTGTTCCCAGGGCTGAAGCAACTTTTCATTTATTGGTGTGTGTATATATTCATGAATATTTCAATGGGAAGTTGTGGAAAGGGAATCTAGTCATTTGGCAGTTGGTATCTTGCCCAGGAAGTTTCTGTTATCTAGTTTAATCCTTAAAACAACCTTGAAGGATGCTGTTATTAACCCTGCTTTCCAGGTGAGAACATGAGAGCTCAGAGTGCTTAAGAAGTCACCCAGATCACACAGCTAGCCAATGAAAGAGGCAGAATGCAAGCCAGGATCTCATCTCCAAAGCCCTGTTTTCTCAGCTATTACTCACTTCCTTCCGTTCCCAGTCAGTTCATTTTAATTCCTTGTACTTAATTCAATCTTATCAAAGATGCATTTGCTTAATTCCTATTATGTGAATAAGAACTGGGCCTTGGACTCAAGAAGTTTATGATGGGAAGCCAAAGGTAGAAGGTGGTGGCTCCATGATGGACCATGAGTGGCAGAAACAGAGACTGCAGGATTTGGGCAAAAGTGGAAATTCTACTTTTGTGCATGGTTTGAAAATGTCTGATGATGAGGGCATTCAGAGCAATGCTCAAGGAGAGGCATGACTCCTGCTCCAAACAGGTGTGAGGCAATCACCTGAGCAGTGGCAGTGCCACAAAGACTAGAAGTCCAAGATCAAGGTGTCGGCAGGGCTGGTATCTCCCGAGACCTTTCTCCAGGCTGTTAGATGGCTGGCTGCTTTATCCTTGAATCTTCATGTCCTCTTCCCTTTGGGTGTCTGTGTCTTAATCTCCTCTTCTGTAAAACATGGTTCAGAGTGAATTAGAGCACAGCCTAATGACCTCATTTGAACTTAATTACCACGTTAAAAGGTCCTATTTCCAAATACAATCACATTTTGAGGTGCAGGTGGATGGGTTTGAACTTGAACAAGTGAATGTTAGGGAGGAAGCAATTCAGTCTGTAATAGTCTAGAATCAATGGCAGGTCCAGATGGCAACATGAAAAAGGCCAAGGATAGATTTTGGACCATATAACACAACTCTTGGAATGTTACTTAAAGGAGTTGGGACATAATTCTTCCTCTAGGCCACCATCTCCCTGCAGGGAACATGCACCACTGAATATGTGTGTGGTTGTGTGTGACACAGTTTTAAGTGGTACTAAGACACAACATTCAACAACATTGAATTCCGGCTTGGGGCAGCGGCTCCTTCCTAGAATCCCAGCACTTTGGGAGGCCCAGGTCAGAGGATCCTGGGCCTTAAGCGGATCCCAGGAGTTTGAGACCAGCCGGCTCAACATAGTGAGACCCTTATCTCTACTAAAAATTAAAAGAAGAAATTAGCCAGGCGCAGTGGTATACGCCTGTAGTTTCAGCTACTTAGGAAGTTGAGGTGGGAGGATCACTTGAGACCAAGAGTTCAAAGCTGCAGTGAGCTACGTTCACACCACTGCACTCCAGCCTGGGTGACAGAGTGAGACACTGTCTGAAAAATAAAAAATAACATCGAATCTCACAGCAAGAAAGTCATTCTCTTTTCGTTTTTCTTTTAATTCTTCAAGGAGAATGTTTTAGTTGATCATACTACGTCTCTCATACCTCTCTGCTATTTGTTAATGTCCCCTATTGAGAAAAAAGGAAGATAAGAAAGGCTTAAGAAGTAAAGATGTCTAGCTAAAACTGGAGACTACTCTTTTGTTTTCATCTTATTTAATTTTTATAATTGTCTTTTATTTATGGCAAATGATTCTGGGTTTCTGCTTGTGATAGTGACATAACACTTTCCTTATTATCTAAAGGTAGAGACGTGTGTTTACAAAGCGAGTTAAAGAAAATATTGAAAAAAAACACAAGTCCTATAAGTCATGATAAATATGTAGGCAGGTGGGATAAAAAGCTAGAAGCTAGAAGCTTGGGAAGTGCTGCTGGGGGTGAAGGCAAGGTGAGGGAGGGAGGAGAGTGGTAGAAGTGTTGGGAAGTCATCCGGAGAATGATGTAGCTGTGCGTGGATGTACCCATGCATGTGGACTGGTGGGAGAGGGAATGCGTGCCTCTGTTTGTGTGTGTCTTTGAGTGGAAAAACGCAGTTTTTCCTCTGCTTTCACATCACAATGATCAACCCAGAAGAGGTCTGCGACACAGTGTGGATATTCCCTCGCACACCAAGCAAGCAATCAGTTCTGCAGTGGACACCAACTCCATTCTGACACCACGTACCTGGAGATAGCGTCAGATTCCACAGTTGAGGCTGAGCTTAAGCCCCAGGTCATTTTACCTGTGCATCTAACTGGCTGGCTATAAATTGGGGTTCTTACAACCCCCTCCTTTAAGTTTGATTAATTTGCAAAAGCAGCTCACAGGACTCAGAGAAATAATTAGGTTTACTGGTTTATTATAAAGGATGTTACAAAAGATACAGATGAGGCACACAGGGCAAAGCATGTGGGAAGGAGCAAGGAGCTTCTATGCCCTCCCTGGTTGCACTGTCTTCCAGGAGCCTCCATGTGTCCAGCTGTCCATGAGCTCCCCACATCGAACCCTACCCTTTGGGTTTTTAAGAAGGCTGTATTATGTAGGCATAATTGATTAAACCATTGTCCATTGGTGGTCAACTTAATCTTCTGCCCTCTCCCCCCAGAGACTGGGGAGCAGGGCTGAAAGTTCAGCCCTTTAATCCTGCCTTGGTCTTTCCAGTAACCAGCCCCATCCTGAAGCTGTCTAGGCACTGCCAGCCACCATTAATATACAAAAGACATCATTTTTGGAGATTCTGAGAATTTTAGGAGTTGTATCAGGGAAGAGGTAGAAGTCTGTGTGTGTGTGTGTATATATACGTATATATATATATACAGGTATGTATATATACGTGTATATATATATATATACGTGTATATATATATATACACGTATATATATGTGTATATATATATGTGTGTGTATATATATATGTGTGTATATATATGTGTGTGTATATATTATGAAGTCAAAGTCCTCATACTCTGAAATCATCCCATGAGCTGAGATGAATTTGTAGAATTAGATATGTCTTTGTTTTCACTCCGTAAGCAGGATTAAACATGTCCACACACTCTTAGGTCTGAATTATATAATGGCACGAATTCTTATTTCTCTAGAAGCAACTAGTGAATGATAGATAGTTATTGAGCACATTTCATATGCCAAGTGCTGTAGAAAATACTGCAGCTACCACATGGCTTAAGACAGACAGAGTCCCAGCTAAGGGGTCCAAGATTCGCATGTGACTCCTTCTGCACCACTCACTAACCAGGCACCCTCTGCCGAGCGAATTGAACTCCTTGAGCGTGAGCATTCTTGTGCGTCCAGTGGACAGAGGCATAACCCCATGCATACTGCCCTGGTGATAAGTGAGCTGAGGTGTATGAAGGCACTGCCAGCTGGGTGAAGGGCATGTGTCCAGTGTTATTACTATGAGCCTTACATTCCAAGTTTCAGAAGTGCCATTCAGAGAATCCTTGCCTTTATGGCCCCCAGAAGCATGTGAAAGACAGAGCTTCTATCCAGAAGGCCTAATTGCATAACTTGAGCAATTTAGCTAGAAATGTTAAGCACTCTCTGCATCCTGGAACTGGAATGGAGGGAACCATGTGGACAGGAGGTCAAGGATCTCCTTTAGGGAGCATTGATTTTAGGGAGACTGGCACCCACTGTGTTCATCCAGAGATGTGTTGTGGATTAATACAGTGCAGCCCCTGAGTTTTAATAATGAGCCCAACACATGTACGAGGCTTCAGGGAAAATAATTGAAAGGAAACTCTAAGTCAGACTTGGTTCCTCAAACCCATTTGCAATCTCCCTTCCTGTGGGGGTGGGGAGTGGGGAGAAAACTTTAGGTTAACAAATTAATGACACCTGCCTACTGTGCCTTTAATTACCCTGCAAACCTCAAGCAGAGACTGACAACTGCAAGAGCCATATGCAGATTTCTTGGCTGTCTACACGCTGATAACACAGCCTCCTCCCACCAGCTTTCCTGATAAAGATGAGGGTTATTCCCGGAAGCCCACCTTCACAGGGCAAGTGAAACTAACCATATTTTTTCTCACGAGGTGTCTCTTTTACTCAGAACAGACCCTGAGAGGTCAATGTTATTGTTTATTTACCCGGAGGGGAACTGAGGCTTAAAGATATTAAATACGTCAAAGATCACACAGATTAGAAGTAAGACAGTTGGGACTAGAGCTCAGGTCTCTGGCCAAGAACCTGGTTTCACACAAGGATTTGATGCAGCTGCAGAGGGCCCCACTCAATATCCCTCTCCCTCTCTCATCTTCCCTCCCTCTTTTTTGATCTTTCTCCAATCTCTTCTATTGCCTCCCTCTCTGTTTTCTGTTTCCCCTCCTCCCTCCTCCCACACACTTTCTTTCTCTTTCCTCTCTGCCTTTCTTTCCATTCTCCTTCCCTCCCACCTCTTTCTCTTTGTTTTATTCGTCCCTTCCTCCCTCCCTTCCTCCCTCCCTGTCTTTTTCTCTCTCTTTTAATCTGAGGAATTAACGTCTCAAATCTAAAGTCTATCAGGAACATACTACT
>CAUYLG010048391.1:0-50909 GCA_963573385.1 Cacajao melanocephalus | reverse complement strand
TTTCACCATGTTGGTCAGGCTGGTCTTGAACTCCTGACCTCATGATCCACCTGCCTCGGCCTTCCAAAGTGTAGAGATTACAGGCGTGAGTCACTGCACCTGGCCTCAACATCTTTTTTTATGTTCGTTGACTACATGTAATCTATCTCTGATTTGTTAATTTCTTTTAAAATTATTGTATATTGTATTTTTTCTAATTGGTTTGTAGGATTTTTAAAAATACATTCTGGATAGAACTCTTGCATTATATATGTGGCTATCTTTAAATTTTGTTTATGGTATCTTTCATGGTTAACATGTTTTTAATCTTTGAAAATACTAAACATATCTCCATAATAACACTGAAAACACTGCCGTGTTTCTTCACATGCTGGTCTCTTCCACCAGAGAGGGAATTTCTTGAGAGCAGGAGCTGGGTTTTATTCATCTCCATAGCAACCAGAAAAAGAGACTGGATTATTGTAGGTTTTTAATCAATACTGGTAGCCTTGAATTGATAATGCCTTTAGCCCAAAGGGATGACGTTGACTCTTAGAATAAAGAAATGAGTAAAAAAATCAGTGAGATTTCTTATTTTTATCATTTGAAGTGAAAATCTCATTCTGGTAGCCCCAGGAACAGTCACTTTTCAATTTGTTCTTCCTGCTCTTGGCCTCAATCTCCATCACAGAATTTCCCTCTGTTTTTCTCCTAGAGTTTCTCTGAAAGGTGAGGCAACTTCCACATCTTCACTCAGGGCTAGAATTTTTACTGCTGTGGCTTTGAAGTTTAAAGCTGTCCCAACACCCTCCTTTCCCTCTTTACTTCTTAGGAAAACATAAACAAAATGAGAACAGATCTGTGCAAGAAAATCTAGCCAATTAAGCCTGTATCCCACAAACTCTTGTCAGATCCTTTGTAGAAAATATGCAAAAGGAGCCAAAGCCTTCATGAAGCTCCATTCAGGGACACGGCTGAATAGACTCCCCAAAACGGGGAGGACCTCATATGATTAAACAGAGAAATTGTCATTATTAAGACAACCTGGCTTCCTTTCTTATCCCATGATACTATAGTAGTTTCATTATAACTTCACCCAGCTATGGAAAAAAAAAGTGATCTACTCATGTCATGCTAGAGAAACAGAGATTGGAGACAAAGTCAAGAAAATAGCCATGATTTCTGAAGTTTAAAATCTTTTTATTAATAAAAAGTACAATAATTAAACTGAACAAGATTGCTTAGTACCCAAGCACACACCCTGCATGGATGTCATAGTGGGAGAGTCTCTGAAGTAGAACAGAGTAATCTCTAAGTGGCCATGCTAACAGAGGCAAATCTTGAGATCTTGAGTATCTCCAGGTGCATAACAGACTTGTTTAGGAGAGATTGCTCATGATCCTAGCCTCAAAGCCATGCCTCTGGAGCAAGAACTAGTATAAAATAGAGGAAAAACAAGGTGTTGCTCTAAAGCACTAAAATAATGAGGCACAAACTTAAGAGTTACAGAGACTCAAGCTTAATATACTGTTTTATAATTTCTTTAAACAAACTAACAATGACAAAAAATTCCAATTAATCCTTTCACTGCAGGCTCCTTTCCCCAACACAAAAAAGAGAACCAGTTTCTGGCACTGCTCTCCTGCTGTGACCTCCTGTCAAAAGACAGGGATGGACACCATTAGGAATTCTCTTCCCCTTTTAATTCAGTGATACAATGAAAACAGCACTGCATACAACATAGTTACAAAGTAAGGTCCAACACAGCTACTTACAGTGACTCTAGGAAGGGAAGGAGAGTTTTTAAGTTAACAAAATAGTGTCTCTTCCTCTGACCCCAGCCCAACACCAGAAAAGGAAATGCAAAGTAAAACCAGTGTTTGGAAACCAAAGAAATATCCTGCCACTGGTAGAAATCCCATCCTCTTCCAACCCACTCCCACCCCCAACCACCCTACCCAACTTCCCTCCTCCTACCTATACTATTCAGAGTACAGTAAGTTGGGAAAGAGGAAATATAAGTGGTGAAACTGAACTGCCCAAGGTTTAAAGGGCTCTGGAAAATTGCCTTTGTGCTTCTGAGAGTGTGACATTTAATGTGGTCCAAGCAGAGTTACAAAGGGGGAAGAATACAGCTTTTGAAGTAATGAATTTTGCCTACCTCTTCCTTTAGGTCCTAATACATTTCAAGTATGGAAATGGATGATAATCCTATTGTTAGTAACAAAGAAGATGTAGGGAATGTGAAAGTAAGAGCATAAATAATATTGCTTCCAGTGGCCACTCTTCAATTATCCTTCTTACTGATTCAAATTTTTCTCTTTATCACCTAGGAAGCCTCATCTTCTCCTTTACATTGGGTAAATATAAGGTATTATAACTATCATAATAATGGTTATAATACTTGGGTGTTCACTTAAAGATCTCTCATCATTTTTGCCAACATAATTTATGAGAAGCCTCACAATATTCCTGTGAGGTAGATATTGAGATCCCCATTTTGCAAATGGATTAACTGAGGCACAGAGAGGTGATCTGACTTGCCTAAGGTCAACCAAGTGAGACTTGTAAAAGTATAGAAGAGAGGTGACTCAGAGTAACATCACTGTTGTCAGAGAGCCATATTTAACAGTAAGAAAAGATAGTGCTATGTGTTTATTTAAATTTGGCCCACCTAGTTTCTTCTGTGTCCATCCCTTATACAAGGATTAGCAAACTGTGGAGCATCAGTAAGTTCCTTTGGCTTACTTAAGGTCAGGTACATTCTCGATGGTTTGGTTCATGAGAAAACTTTTTGGGAGCAGGACAGACCCTAGATTCTTGGCACTTAGATCACAGAAATCCCTAATTCCAGAATTTTGCAGACCGAATTGTTTCAAAGAGCTGTTGGAGTTCTAAAAATATTACTATCATGTACATACACACTGTGCTGTAGTTGATCAAAGTTGCTTCCCATGGGTATACAGGTTAACAATTTAGATACTGCTATATATGTACACTGAATTTGAAAAATTAAATAAACAGATGACAGAGGTTGAGAGCCAGGTTTCTCAGTATTAGTGTGGGAGGTTTCAGATAAGTAAGAGGAAGAAGCTAGAATGATTCATGTGGTAACAGATTAGAGTTGAAAACATCAATATGAACTCATGTTTAGCTAAATAAAAATCTGGATGATTACATACAGAAATATTTATAGACATGTGCATATACATAGGATAGTATACACACGTTTCCTTGTTCTGTTAGCTGAGATGGCCTAGAAGCAACAATAGCCCAGTAGCAACCAAGATACCTAATGCCCACATATTGGTTTCTAATATAATTATCCAGTAAAAGAAACCAGGACTCCTAGAAGAAATGGCTGATTATAGGAGTAGGCCACAAAATATGTAAGATGAGCCTGGAACATCTTGCAATGGCAGAAAGGACATGCTAGGAAAAAATGATGGGGGTACATCAAAAGGACTTGAGAATCACCCAAAAGAGCTCCCAATGGCCAAAGCTGAAACAATTCAAGCAACAAAATAAACTAGTAGTATTAGATTATAACTCAAAATATAAAATAAATATCCATGAGTCCATGCTGATATAAATAAAGTATTGTATAAATAAATAAATGGGGGAGAAGAGACAATCTCCCTTAAACAATGATTCCAAATAATTTATACAAGATACTTGCTCTCAAGGATTTGGCATATAACTTACTATTCCTTAAGCATGGGCTGCACAAAGTGATTTCCTTTCAAAATGTACAGTATGGAAAGGAGGAAAAAAAAGAGCACAGGGGAGAAACCTGACAGAGACTATCTCAGCCAGGTGATCAAGGTTAACAACAGTGATAAGTCATGTAAATACAGGCATACCTCGTTTTATTGTGCTTTGCTTTATTGCACTTTGCTATTGCATTTTTTTACAAATTAAAAGTTTGTGGCAACCCTGTGATCAGCAAATCTATTTGGCACCATTTTTCCAACAGCATGTGCTCACTTCGTGTCTGTGCCAGTAACATTTTAGCAATAAACTATTTTAAAATAAGGTACGTACATTGCTTCTAAGACATAATGCTATTGCACATTTACCAGACTACAGGATTGTATAGACATAAAATTTTATATGCACTGGGAAACCAAAAAATTTGTGTGACTTGCTTTATTGTACTATTTGCTTCACTGCAGTGATCTGGAACCAAATCTGCATCATCTCCAAAGTATGCCTGTATGATGTGATGAAAATGGCACTTCCTCTCTGTGGTCCTACTCTCAAAAAAACTCGTAACTCCAAGTCTAATAATGAGAAAGACAACTGACAAATCCCAGTTGAGGAAAATACTTCTCAAAACTGTCAAGGTCACTAAAAACAAGGAAAGTCTGAGAAACTGTCACGATCAAAAGGAATCTAAGGAGATATGACTACTAGATGTAATATGGAATCCTGAACAAGATGCTGAAACAATTCTTTTTTTTTTTTTTTCAGATGGAGTGTTGCTCTGTCACCCGGGCTGGAGCGCAGTGGCGAGATCTCGGCTCACTGCAACCGCTGCCTTCTAAGTTCAAGCAATTCTCCTACCTCAGCCTCCCCAGTAGCTGTGATTACAGGCACCCGCCACCACGCCAAGATTATTTTTTTATATTTTTAATAGAGACAAGGTTTCACCATGTGGGCCAGGCTGGTCTCGAACTCCTGACCTCGTGTTCTGCCCACCTCGGCTAGGATTACAGGCATGAACCACCATGCCCAGCCGAAACAATCCTTTAAAAAGGATATTAGGTAAAAACTACGGAAACCTGAATAAAGTATTGGACTTCAGTTAAACACATTAACACATCAATGTGTTTCATTAATTGTAACACATGTACCACACTAATGTAAGATGTTAATAATAGAGGAAACTGGATGTGGGGTATATGAGACCTCTCTGTACTAGTTCACAATTTTTCTGTAAATCTGAAACTGTTCAAAAATAAAGTTGATTTTAAAAGAAGTTAACATTGAAAACCTTTGCCTTTCCCATAATGCACTCTGCCAATTTAATCTACCCAATCAGTTTACACTCTTCACAGTTTTTCCTAAATTTTATTATAATTATGAAGTTTATTATGTTCAACTGCTAATCATCAGATAGAAGAATTCTGCTGCAGTAAATCCCAGAATATTATCCAATCCTAATTGATGCCCTAAGCAACTGTCCAGGCCACTGGTGCTTTGTTGTTATAAACACAACAAATTCAACTGAACCCCAAATGCTATTCAAGAGAGATACATTTTAGTTCCTTTCCACCAGCTCACTGTCTATCTAGCAAAGTTTTATGTGTTTTTGGTATAATAAGTCAGTAGTGTACTACATTTGAATTCCTGTACTCTATAAAATTCTGTTAATGAATCCTGACACACATCTTAGAGCATATGTAAGTAATTGGGAAGCTTTTATCATTTTTTGAAGGGGAGAGAGAAATGAGAATAGGGTTAAAGTTTCTTCTTTACTATAGACAATTAACAAACATAAAGTCTCTCATTATGTTACAGAAACATTTTTAAATAAAGGCTCAGATGTCAGGGACCCCAATATTTGGGATCCTAATTTGATTAACCTAATTTCATCAACAGGATATTTGATAATCTTTATTTATAAATAGATCATATGTCTCAAGGCAAAATATTCTGAGGTCTGAGGGGAACAGTTCAGTTCAGTTCTGAGCTCTGAAAAAGGAGTATCAGGATCCAAATTATGAAGAAAATGAGTAAGCGTGGGCTCTACTGTGAAATACCGCATCAATCACTCAATCATAAGCTTAAACATACGTTAATTCATCTTTACCAATGTGTCTTACAGCTACATTAGAGGTCCCCTGTAACAGACTGGCCTTCAAGATCTCCTAGTGCGTTAGCAATTATGCACATTTGGAACTTGTATACCCAAAATTAGGAAAAAGCCCTGATTGATAACAATGATAACAGTAAAAACCCACATCATTTTGAAAAAGTTTGGATTCATGGAGAGTTTATGATCTAGATAGACACTGCAAGTTAAAATGAGGTAAATAAAATCTAGATATTATAGAAGTGTTAGAAGTGTGTGTCTAACGTCATATAGCAATGACCACAAGTACATTTTACTTGCCATTTAATCAGCTGTAAATGATTTTTGAGGTCTAAAGTTTTTCTGAAGAATAACATATAAAATTAGACAAACATTGCAACCAATCACATAAACTTTAATTTGGTTTAATAATGTGATCCTGGCCAGGTGTGGTGGCTCATGCCTGTAATCCCAGCACTTTGGGAGGCCAAGGCAGGCAGATCACTTGAGGTCAGGAGTTTGAGACCAGCCTGGCCAACATGGCGAAACCCCACCTCTACTAATTACAAAACTCGGTCAGGTGTGGTGGCACACACCTGTAATCCCAGCTATTCAGGAGGCTGAGGCAGGAGAATCACATGAACCCAGGAGGTGGAGGTTGCAGTGAGCCGAGATCACTCCACTGCACTCCAGCCTGTGTTGACAGAATGAAACTATGTCTCAAAAAATAAATAAATAAAATTATGTGATCCCTAGGAGAATGAGCGTGCAGGTGTATAAGGCCTCAAAGAAACATCTGGAGATCAAATCTGACCCGTATTTGTCTCATCTGTAAAATATAAGGGATGAGTAGGACTAGATGGTTAATGGGATCCCTTCTTGGTGCTAGAATTCTACAATTTAGTGAGAATGGACAGCCTCAGGAAATAGTAACCTAAAGTATTTAAGCAAGGTTGATAAGAAAAAGGTGTTCAATATGAAGATAATCTTTAAAAGAGAGGCTGAGTCCAAATTCAAGTGATGCAAGCCCCCTCCCCCACCCCTGACCCCAGGAAAGGAAATATGCCATGTGGAGGTAGATCTGTGGTCCAGGGCCAGGAACAGAGGATTTTATACCCCAGATCATATTATAAAACAATCTGATTGGGCAGCCAAATGAGTATATTATGCAACCTGCTGTAATAGCTAAAATAAATGGCTTAGGTTTTCATAGCAGTTGCAGAACATCAAATTGCTTTTGGTACGTCAGTTTCCATGAAAAGCATCTTATGATTCATTTGAAACAGGAATGAATGCCAATAATTCTGTGGAGTGAACAACACTCTGTTCTTCCAACCCCTCACTTCTGTATGACATGCCCCTAGTGTGTGATTGCTCATCATGCAATATACTCAATTGTTTCTTTGTGTAAATGAAAAAATAAACAGCACAGCCAGCCCCTCAAGACACTGTCTCAACAGCCTGACATTTGAATGAGGTTTGTAATTAATAGCACTTTAGATATCCTGTCCAAATAAATGTACCCTTCTATTTGTTCTCAGGATCATCCTAGGTCTGTTTGTTCCTGTCACGGCCCAACCTACTCTCCTGGAACGTTTTTTTCCTTACTGACATGTCTACGTGTGCTTTGAATATCTGTCCAAATTTAACCTAACAAATAATCATTGTGCAGCAAAATCTTAATCGTGAAGGAGAAAGTGAAAGAGAAGAGGAGGAGGAGGAGAAGGACAAGAACTCCTCATTCCCTTGATGAACTTAAGAAGCAGAAGCACCAGCACTGTCTGAAAACCAAACTTTAAGAGGAAATAGGATTAGATTTATTAAAACCTTTTGAGTTTGGTATGGGACTCAGCTTATTCACTGGAAATGCGCCTCATACTCAGAAACCAAATCCCTGTAAATCTTACCACTCAACTACACTGTTATGCTCTTTCCATCTAGGAACTTAAAAAAGTCATTTAGGACACTATCAAACCACTTTTAGGTACTTATTTAAAAAACATATGGATAAGAGTTCTAGAAAACAAGAGAAAAATAGGAAAGAAAAAAGCAGCGTATGTTTGTTCACAGCCTTGAGTTTGATTCCTGTTTTGTTACTGTAGGAAAAACGTCCTATTTCAGAGCAGGGGGTATGGGAGGCATCCATGGGTGCCACACTGGAATTCAACCCATATGGAGGTTGATAAAAATGGGTCTGGATAATGGAGAGGTGAAGGTGGAATATGAAGAACCCCATGGGAGACCAGCTATCTTTTCCTCCAGTCTCCTCAACTTGGCTCAGTGGGCTGCTTCAACTCCATTTCAGATGCAAGCTGAAGTCAAAGAGGAAAAAACTGTCCTGACCTCAGCACACAAACAGGAAAGATACGAGCGCAGCTTCTCTAGTGTGACTTGTGCAGCTCACATGGTGTCATGGCGACGGCGATGCAGGGACAGGTGGTCAGAACGAGAAAAGCTGCGGTTGCAGTCTGTGCACCGGAAAGGCTTGATCCCTGTGTGCTTGCGGAAATGGCGAGTGAGCTCATCTGAGCGAGCAAATTTCCAGGAGCAGCCATCCCAGGTGCACTTATAAGGCTTCTCTCCTAAAAAGCAAATGTGACAAAACAAAGAGAATCAGAGAGGGGGTGATTGGACACTAGAAAGATAATAGAATACATAACTTGTATCAAGGCTTTAGTGAAAAGGTTAGGCAATAACCTTGAAGGCATATGTTCGTTCATCTTTTAAATTAATTAATTAATTGAGAAGCACTGTATAAATGTACATGATGTTTTGAGATGTATATACATTGTGGAATGGCTAAGTTGAGCTAATTAACATACATATTACCTATATACTTATCACTTTTTTTGTGGTGAGGACTCTTGAAATCTACTCTCTCATTGATTTTCAATAATACAATACATTGTTACTTACAGAAGTCCTAAAGAAAGGCCAAGATGTTAGAGTGGGAATCACATAGCCTCTTGTTCAAATAGGCCTTTGTGTGATCCGGGTCTACTATAAACTAGCTGTGTGATCTTAAATAATCACTTCTTCCTGGCTTGGTCTCTGGTTTCTCACCTCTAAAGGATAAAAATATATCATAAAGTTGTTCAAAACATTTTCTTTTTTAAAGATAGCTAGCAGGCAATACACCTAGGATCGAAACTCAGGTCTCTGGTACTTTCCATTGTACCACACTGTAGTAATAGTCCTCTCCTCGAATGTCAGCCACCAAACAGTCTAAAATAGAGCCACATATACACAGGATGAATGTGTGACTCACTGGAAAGGGCCCTCAGCTAAGGCTACAGGCCTTCTGTGTAAGGTTAACAACTCAAGGGCGTAATGGCATGAAGTGCAGTGTCAGGCGAAACTTTTTGAAATAGCTCCATGCCCAGAATCATTGGGTTGTATCTGAAATATATATAGGATATGTATGCTCAAGATAGAAAGCTAAATGGAAAAAAAGTAGTATAAAAAGACATTAACAGAGTATGAACTCATTATGGTGTATAGATCACACACCACACATTTGTATACTCACAATAAAGGCAATATTAATACACTTAAAAGTACATTATGAGAGAAACTGTTAACAATGAATGACTATGTGGAAAGTGAGGACCAGGGATACTGGGAAGAGAACTTTTCATTTTTACTCTATACCCTTTTGTACTGTTTTAAAATGCTTTAAAATCATACTGCTGTATCTTATAATAAAAATTTTCAAACAGGAAATAAGCTATACGAGCAACAATACATATTAATTATGGGTAAGTCTGGGTTGTAGGGTTAGGGTAATGTTTGCTTTCTTCTTCTTTTTTTGGACATGGAGTTTCACTCTTGTTGCCCAGGCTGGAGTACAATGGCGTGATCTCGGCTCACTGCAACCTCCTCCTCCCGGGTTCAAGCGATTCTCCTGCCTCAGCCTCCCGAGTAGCTGAGATTATAGGCATGAGCCACCACGCCTGGCTAATTTTGTATTTTTAGTAGAGCCGGGTTTCTACATGTTGGTCAGGCTGGTCTCCAACTCCTGACCTCAGGTGATCTGCCTGCTTTGGCCTCCCAAAGTGCTGCGATTACAGGCATGAGCCACTGCGCCCAGCCTGCTTTCTTCTTAATACATTTTTCTGTTTCCCATCTTCTACAATGAGCATGTATTATTTTACAATCAGAAACAAGCAATAATGCAGACCCAAAAATGTATTGGTATTCTAATAGTCTCTTTCGGTCTTTTCCCCGTTTCTCCTTGTAAATTATCTAGGGCATTTAATTTTACGCTGTTCTAAATTCTGGTGGCAATCTGGCTTGCATAAACTGTTTTCCAACTTACTACACACCACCTACCAACCCTCCCAAGTGTTTGCTAATTAACTGTATAGTATTCACATAATGAGCAACAGAGCGTAATCCAGTCTGAATCACAGCTTTGGAATATACCCAGGCAAACACTGTGACGATTAAAGATGTCATTAGTGATCATTTCAATATTCAGAAATTGCTGCATTAGCTGCTAAGAAGAATGAGATAAAGCTGGGTGTACTGAGACAAAAAGATGGCCAATGAAATATTATCAAATGAAAAAACGATACTGAACAATAAAACAACACACATGCTCACAGAGAGTAGGATCTCATTTATGTTTTCTAAACCTTGCTCCTGTCTCTGTCTGTCTGTCTCTCTCTCTCCCTCCCTCTCCACAGAGGAAAGATCTGGAAGGCTATACAACAAATTGTTAACAGAAGGAAGGAGAATGGGATTTCAGGGGATGTTTACAGTGTGTAAATGGAATTTTCACTTTTTGTTCTGTGTGATTTTATACCATTTCCACACCTCCCGACAGCTGCATTGCTATCTACATGTTTTGTTGAGATCTCTCAAAAATGTCTTCTGAGAATTCCTATCTACATCTCACCCAAATGAGGAAAATTAGACTTGTAAAGCAGTGACACCCTGTGGTGATCAGAGTTCACTTCTAGAACACACAAATTACTGTAAATGAATTCAGCAGTGAGGCCCGTTTTCCTATTTCAAAAGTAGTTACCTTGTATTACCACTGAACAAGCTCCTGTTTGTTACAGTGAACATCATACAACACAACTTGTGATCTCTATCAACTTTTCATTTGAATTAAAGAACAAAGCGTATATTCAGAAAAAGAATTCATAATATAAAGCACATATATTAACTATGTGGCAAAGATAGTAAGTGTGATACGCTGGGCGTGGTGGCTCACGCCTGTAATTCCAGCACTTTGGGAAGCTGAGGCGGGCAGATCACTTGAGGTCAGGAGTTCAAGACCAGCCTGGCCAATGTGATGAAACCCCGTTTCTACTAAAAATACACAAATCAGCCAGGTATGGTGGTACATGCCTGTAGTCGCAGCTATTCGAGAGGCTGAGGCACGAGAATCACTTGAACCTGGGGGGTGGAGGTTGCAGTGAACTCAGATCATGCCACTGCACTCCAGCCTGGGTGACAGAGCAAGACTCTGTCTCAAATAAATCAATAAATGTATGTGATATAAATTCCAAGGCTAGATAATAAGTTCTGGGTTACTGTGGAGGCACAGATATGGAGGCATGGGTAGGTTTTAGATGAAGAAAGCAATCCAGTCAGTTGATGGCAAGGTCTTGGCAAGGTAACGCAGTGAATGTACATATAGGGTTAGCCATCTTGGAGCATGGAACATCCTTACAAGAATATTATGAGATGATTCTTATTATGAAAGCCACATGAAAAACTTTGGATTATTTTCAAAAAGAGAATTTGGATTTAAGCATGAAAGGCAATGATATACCCAAGGGAGTGAGGGAGAGAGCAGTCTGTCCTAGGTGTGAGCATTAATGGGAATGCACTGACAATAGAGAACTTTAAAACAATAATAAAACAGACTAAAAGTCTGTTTAACTCAAGAGTGACTTGGTCAAACTTGTACATTTATTTAGGCCGGGTGCGGTGGCTCACTCCAGAAATCCCAGCAGTTTGGGAGGCCGACGCGGCGGATCACGAGGTCAAGAGATCGAGACCATCCTGGCCAACATGGTGAAACCCTGTCTCTACCAAAAAAATACAAAAATTAGCTGGATGCGGTGGCGTGCACCTGTAGTCCTAGCTACTCGGGAGGCTGAGGCAGGAGAATTGCTTGAACCCGGGAGGTGGAAGTTGCAGTGAGCCAAGATTGCACCACTGCACTCCAGCCTGGTGACAGAGCGAGACTCCGTTCTCAAAAAAAAAAAAAAGGAAATAAAAGTATATAAACTATAGCACAAAGCATAATATGATAAATAAAATAATTAAAGGATACAGAGGAGAGATCACACTCAGATAAGAGGCAGGAGGAAGAGTAAAAGGAGTTAGAAGTTTTCTTGAACACTGAGAGACACAGAGTAAGACTGTATGTATGACTGAAGAAAGAGACCAAAAAAAAAAAAAAATCAGCATGCTCTGAAATGAGCAGTCTGGCTATAATGAATAG
Organism: Cacajao melanocephalus; assembly: GCA_963573385.1. Classification (NCBI taxonomy): domain Eukaryota; kingdom Metazoa; phylum Chordata; class Mammalia; order Primates; family Pitheciidae; genus Cacajao; species Cacajao melanocephalus. Next base: position 38,670 of record CAUYLG010048391.1, on the reverse strand, counting down.
CTCAGTGGAAAATAAGGGTTAAAGATTTTTTTTTTTAATTGGAAACATCTTAAAAGACGGCCTAGAAGGCCAGGATGATGATTTCATAGTTCATTCAGTAGGAAAAAGATCCATTAAATACAGAGCAAAGAGCAGAGATTATACATAAATATATTCTATAAGGTCAACTTGACAGCAGTTTATATTAGTCAGATCAGATGTAGAATTCCCATTCTTTATCTAATTCAATAAAAGGAGGTGGGGAAATAAACAAAAAAGATAAAAACAAAACATGTATGCTAGAAAAAAAGCTCCACTCTTAATTCCAATACACTCAAACTGGGAATGGGGATAGGAGTAATACATGAGAACACAAGGGTATTTCAAGCAGGTAGAAGATGGTCTGCTAAACAGTAATGTCAGTCTAACTGAGCTTGGATAGTATGAATTTATAGATATAATAAGGAGTCCTGACACCATCTCCATCAGTGCTTCACAACCTAAGATCAACAGTAACGATGGTGAAACACTGTTAGCAGAAGTTGAAAACACAATGCAAAGCAGGTGTTCATACACAACTGGGTAATGATGGAATGCCCTGATGAAGGTAATGACAGTGAAAGTGGATGGACTGGAGAAATATTATGAAAGCAGAAACAGGACTTACTGAAAAATTAACTACAAGGGTTGAACAGAAAAAAAGAGTAATCAGTGATGACTTCTAATTTTTTGACTTGAAGAACTAAGTTAATGCAAGAGCCATTTACTAAGATCAGAAAGAAAAGGGACAGATTTGTGGAGGAAGAACAAAGAGAATCAAACATTCTAATTTCACATATTTTAGAGGTATATGACACATCTTCATGGGGATGTCAAATAAGTCACTGCAGATATGACCCGGAGAGCAAAGTACAAAGTTCTGCGCAGTAACTACAAATTTGAGCCCTGTCATTATATGAACTGTATTTAAAGTCACAGGCACTCATGAGCTTGCCTTAAGAATGCAAATAAAATAAACAAAGAGCCTGGCCATTGGAAACTGCAATATTTAGGAGTCAGTTAGAGAATGAACCATGAGGGAAACTTAGAAGGAAAAGCCTGTAAAGAAAAAATCATTTCAAGAAATAAAGAGATCAGAATATTACTAAGAGTTTGAGTGAGATGATAGTGAAATACTACACACCCAATAAAAAGACAGGTGAAGTCTATATTTATTGACATGGAAAGATGATTATGACATATGTCAAAGAGAACAGACTCTGGAATCCTCTGCCTAAATTCAAATCTCATTTCAATCACTTAGCAGCTATGTGAACTCTGGAAGGTTATTTATCCTAATAACCTGAGTTTAATTTTCCCATCTGTATAATAAGCATAACAGAAATACTTACCTGAAAGAACTGTGGTGAAGATTGGTTATTATACAAATGGCTTAAAAGTCTGCCTGGCATGTTATAACTGCTAAAAAAAAAAGTGTATGCTATCATTTATTACTGCATTAGAAAACACAAATTACAAAACAATGTATATAATGATCCTTTAACTTTGCATGTATAGTTAGGATTTACATATATTACATATACCTTTAGAAATGGGAAAGTTGGAAATCTATATATCAAGTTAATAAGAGTAGTTATCTCTCAGTTCTAACACTATAGGTGAGTTTTTAAAATATAATGTTGGCTTATTTTCTCATTATTCTACTGTGAACATATTCATCATATACATAAAATAATTTTTAATTTCAAAGGAAATTTTCATAACTCAATAGGGAAGTTTTAAACTTTCCTAGAATGAAAATGATTAGGAGAAAATGTAAATACCCACTGAAAATAATTCAACACTGATTTTGCAACAGTCTCCAAAAGTCTGTAAATCACCAAGCAGTAAAAGGATACAAAGAGGGTGGTTACCTTTATGTTTGAAAATGAGAATAGGGAGAAAGAAACATGATAAACGGAGGTTTTAACATGTTCTTCCACCTAATTCTAAGCAATTTAGACCTTTGAGAATGAGAATGCATTTATATATTAAATTCTATAGTTTTAAATAAAACAGTGACCAGGGAAAAATTTAATGTCACTTAACATTTTTCTTAGGAATAACAAGTAAGCAGGAGGATTACTCGGGGATTGCTTGAGGCCAAGAGTTAAGAGACTAGTCTGGGCAACACTGGGAGACCCTGTTTCTACAAAAAAAAATTTTTTTCAAAACTAGCCATGTATGGTGATGCACACCTACGGTTCTTCTTCTATTTTTAGATTTAAAAAAAAATTTTTTTACTTTTAAAACTTTTTTATCGAAAACTGAAACACACAACGCACACTAGCACAGGCCTACAGAGGGTCCAGATCACAAATATCACTGCTTTCCACCTCTACATCTCGTCCCACCAAAAGGTTTTCAGGGGAAGTAACATTCACGGAGCTGCCATTTCCTATGACAGCAACACCCTCTCCTGATGGACCTGCCTGAGCTACTTCTTGAGGAGGTGTCACTCTTTTGAGAACTATGTCCCTGGTGGTTTGTTTGGTTTGTTTCTTTTTTCACCACTGATTTCCACGAGTAATGTGTTGGGACTATGGCATTAAGATGGCTATGACCTTAAGACAGCCGACATCACTAAGTTAAAGGAATTTTTCAGCTCCATTACACTCTTTTGGGACCACTGACATATATGCAGTCTGTCATTGACCAAAACATCATAATGCTGTGCATGACTATACTATGGAATACCCACTGTGACATACTAAAGTAACTTTTACAATGTGAATTCTATCTGTAGAAATTGGTAGATTCTCTGTAGTAATGCATTTTTACCTTGAAATGAAAAAGTATTTCACATGAAAGGACAAATTTTCACCAACTATTACAAAACTTTCTTCAAATGACTAGAAAAACATACTCATAAAGATGTGCCAAATGTGGAACAGCCTACACATATCTGCCATACTGATTTATTTACTGTATACGAATCAACTTTAAAAGGCTATGAAAGAAGCACCTGCACTTCTCCTTTGCAATCTTACCCTTATTTTAAAGAGTCTCTGCATAAAGTAACAGAACCAAGAGCTAAAGCCAAAACAAACATGCTATAAACTCTTGGGTCAGGTTATCAGATTAATGAAATTTTAAAATATTTTTCATTTCTAAAAATACAAGATTTTGTTTCTGCATATTTTGTGGCCAAAAGAAATTTTGGAATGAAAAATTAATGATAAAAACAAAAACAAAAGCCTTCTCTATGTATCTTCCTCTATTTTCTTCTCTTTCCTTTAACATATTAAATTGTAATGATCAAATTAACACAGTACAGTGAATATCCTGCCATTAAGACAGAAGTCAAAGTCTGTCATATTTCCTTCTAAAATTCAACCCCAAATTCTATCTCTTCCATAACTACACTGAATCACAAGTATGCAGAAACAATGCATCTGTTTAACATATTTACAGCATGAATCTATATACCAAATAAGCAATAATACAATTAACACTTACAGAGCATGATAATGAGGCTTATTTATTTTATTAATTCCTTTAATCTCCCAAAATGACTCCCATAAGACAAGTATAATTATCTCTATTCTACAGGTGGGAACTCAGAAAGATTCATGCCTGTGGTCATCACCATCTTTGAGTTAGAAAATGGCAGAGCTAGGATTCAACTACTATATATTTTCCCTATCTTTAGGATCTTCCACAACTCAACTGTCATATTATCTCATCTTCCACTCTCCCAACCACAGTATCAAAATTCTAAAAGCCGAGCCTTCACCATTTTCACTAAAAACAAAACAAAACAAAACAAAAAAAAACACAAACAACAACAACAAAAAACCCCAAACAATAACAAAGCTTCATGGCTTTCCGAAGTAGCCCTTTCCTCAACTCTAGTTCAAATGAATCTTTCAATTCTTTCAACCTCAGATAGCATTGTTTCAAGTCCCCTATCAATATTCTATCAATATCCCTTTTAAGACAGGGCAACAGGTTTCCCATTGCACAAGTAAGGAGCTTGGAAATCCTCATCTATCCTAAAAACAAATAAAAAGCTGAAGAGACTGAAAAACCAACAGTTCTACTAGGATCCAAAAGACAGGTAAGGACACCAAGCAAACCACTGACCCCCAAACTGGAGAGACAAACAAATAGAGGGAGCCATGGCTCCAAGTTCCAAGATTCACAAGGAGAAACTGCCACAGGAACCAGTGCTAAGACAGAAAAACCTGAGCTATAACTGACAAATTGCTGGAGGCTAAGTGGTGGTCAAGTCTGAGAATTAAAAACTTGCAGGGGACCCAGTTATAGGTGAGACCCCTTTACAGACTGTATATCCAAGAGCTCAACCAGAGTCTCACAGTAAATATTGGAGAAAAATCCCCTCAGGCTTCCAAAAGGGTTAAAGGGAAAGGAACATTTTGAACACTACAGCAGTCCCCTCTTATGCTCAGGAAATACATTCCAAAACCCCAGTGGATACCTGAAACCAAGGAGAGTACTGAGTCCTAATAGGCTTTTTCCTATACCTACATATCTATGATAAAGTTCAATTTATAAACTAAGCACAGTAAAAATTAAGAATAATAAGAACAATTATAACAATATACTTTAATAAAAGCTATATGAATATGGTCTCTCTCCCTCTCTCTGTCTTTCAAAATACCTTATTGTATATAATATTTTCAGACTGTGGTTGACTGTGGGCAACTAAAACTGTAAAAAGCAAAACTACAGATAAGGGCAGGTGACTATACAAGAAAACAAAACTATCAACCAGTATCACTTCTGAAAATTGATAGAAAGATTCTCAACAAATTACTAGCAAACTGAAATCAGCAGTATATTAAAAGGTTTCCACATCATGACCAAGTGTGATTTATTCCTGGAATGCAAGGATGGTTAAACATGTGAAAATCAATCACTGTATTAAGCTACACTAACAGAATAAAGAAAAGCAACACATAATAATTTTAACTGAGGTAGAAAACACATTTTACAAAATTCAACACTATTTTTTTTTTTTTTTGAGACAGAGTCTTACTCTGTTGCCTAGGCTGGAGTGCAGTGGCACAATCTCAGCTCACTGAAACCTCTGCCTTCTAGGTTCAAGCAAGTCTCCTGCCTCAACCTCCCTAGTAGCTGGAATTACAGGCACCCACCACCACACCCAGCTAATTTTTGTATTTTTAGTAGAGACGGGGTTTCCCCATACCAGGCTGGTCACGAACTCATGATCTCAGGTGATCTGCCTGCCTTGACCTCCCAAAGTGCTGGGATTACAGGCGTGAGCCACCGCACCTGGCCTCAATACTCTTTCATGATTTAAAACAAGAAAACACTCAAAAAAACAGGAATAAAAGAAAACTACCTCAACATAATAAACAACCTGTGTTTCACTCAACAAACCAGGAATAAAACTACCTCAACATAATAAACAACCTATGTGAAACACCCAAGTGAGTATCATACTCAACAGTAAAAGTCCAAAAGCTTTCCTATGAAGATCAAGAACACGGAAAGGCTTGCACCACTTCCAGTCAGCACAGCAATGGAAGTTCTAGCCAGAGAAATTAGATAATAAAAAAATAAATAAAACTATCTTTGTTCATAAACGATATAGGATCTTTTATGTAGAAAATCCTAAAGATTCCACCCCCCGAAAAATGTGTTAGAAGTAATAAATAAGCAAAATTGCAGCAAAGTCAACACTCAAAAATAGATATTTCTATACACTAAAAATAAACAATCTAAAATGAAAATTACAAAAACAATTCCATTTACAATAACATTAAGAAGAACATTTAGGAATTAATCAAAAATAGACATATAATAAAAACTACAAAACACTGCTAAAAGAAATTAAGGAAGACATAAGTAAATGGAACCATGTCCCATGTTAATAGACTAGAAGACGGTAATACTGTTAAAATGACCATATTACTCAAAACAATCTAGAGTCAATGCAAACCCTGTAATTCCAATGATGTTTCCTGCAAAAATAGAGGAAATAAGTGAAGGTAAAACAAAAACTTTTATTTTCTTGTTCTTAATTGATCTAATAAACAAGTTTGCTAAAAATAATAATAGCAACAATATATTCAGTAATGTATGCTTGTCTGTATGTGTACTGGTGTGTATGTACACATATATATTCATGAAATGAATAACAGCAATGATAGATGTGACAAGAGGAAGGAATTAGGATTATTTTGTTATTATAAGGTATTTTACACCCCCTGTGAAGTGGTATGCTATGATTTGAAAGTGGACTTGGATAAACTGTGAGTATATTTTATTTTTTCATGTTTTTATTAATAGACTTTTTTTTTTTTAGAACAGTTTTAGGTTTACAGAAAAACCCTATATAGGATACAAAGAGTTTCTATACACTCCCTGTCCCCTTCTCTTTTTCAGTTGCCTCTAATATTAACATATTAGAGGAATGCACTGGTGGAGTACATTTGTTACAACTGATAAAGCAATATTTGATACATTACTAAGTCCAGAGTTCACATTAGGGTTCACTATTTCTGCTGTACAATTCTATGGCTTTCGCAGACAAAATGTTATATATCTACCATTGCAGTATCAGATAGAATAGGTTCACTGCCCTACAAAATCACCCCTTCCCAACCTTCAGGCAACCACTAATCTTTTATCTCCCATAGGTTACTGGGGTACAGGTGGTGTTTAGTTACATGAGTAAGCTCTTTAGTGGTGATTCGTGAGATGTTGATGTACCCATCTCCTGAGCAGTATACAATGCCCCCAGTTGTAGTCTTTTATCCCTCACACCCCTCCCATCACTGCCCCCCAAGTCCCCAAAGTCCACTGTATCATTCTTATGCCTTCACATCCTCATAGTTTAGCTTCCACATATCAGTGAGAACATAGGATGTTTGGGTTTGCATTGCTGAGTTACTTCACTTAGAATAAGTCTCCAGTCTAACTTAGGTCACTACGAATGCCGTTAATTCATTCCTTTTCATGGCTGAGTAGTATTCCACCGTATATATACACCACAGTTTCTTTATCTACTCGTTGATTGATGAGCATTTAGGTTGGTTCCATAATTTTGCCATTGCGAATGGTGCTGCTATAAACATGTGTGTGCAAGTATCTTTTTTGTATGACTTCTCTTCCTCTAGGTAGCAACGACTATTCTTTACTGCTTCCAACATTTTGTTTTTTTCCAGAATGTCTCATAGATGGAATCATAGAGCAGGATTTACAGACGGGATTCCTTTATTTAGCACTTAAGGTTCCTTTCACAAAAATTTTATTTTTTAATTGACAAAAATTACATATATTTATGGTGCCAACATGTTGTTTTGAAGTAAGTATACACTGTAGAATGGCTAAAACAAGCTAATTAACATAAGCATTACCCCACATACATACTTTTAACTTTTTTGTGTTGAGAATACTTAAAATCTATTCTCTTCAGAGATTTTTTTGAGACTACATTATTAACTACAGTCACTACGTTGGTACCATAGATCTCTTTAACTTATTCCTCCCATCTAACAGAAATTTTGTATCCTTTGACAAAGATCTCTCTAGCTGCTGGTAACCACCACTCTATTCTCCACTTGTATGAATTCAGCTTTTCTGGATTCCACATAAAAGTGAGATCATGTGGTAATATTATTTCTGTGCCTGGTTAATTTCACTTAACATAAGATCCTCCAACAATCAGTTATCTACGTTGTTCCAAATGACAGGATTTCTTTCCTTTTGTAAGGCTAAATAATATTACAAAGTGTAAATCTACCATATTATCTTTCTTCATCCATTGTTATAGGCCCTTAGGTTGATTCCATATCTTGGCTATTATGAATAATGCTGCAATGAACATGAGAATGCAGATATCGCTGCTAAATACTGACTTCTTTTCCTTTGGAGATATACCTAGTAGTGGAATTACTGGATTGTAGTAGTTTTATCTTCTTTTATTTTTTTAAGACAGAGTCTCATTTTGTTGTCAAAGCTGGACTATAATGGCATAATCTTGGCTCACTGCAACCTCTGCCTCCCGGGTTTAAGGGGTTCTCCTGCCTCAGCCTCCCAAGTAGGTGAGATTACAGGTGCCTGCCACCAACAGCCAATTGTTTGTATTTTTAGTAGAGATGGGGTTTCACCATGTCGGCCAGGCTGGTCTCGAACCCCTGACCTCAGGTGATCCACTCGCCTTGGCCTCCCAAAGTCTTGGGATTACAGGCATTAGCCATTGCTCCTAGCTCGTAGATTTTTAATTTTCTCAGAAATGTAAATAAATATTTAAAACTCTAATCAATTAAAACCACCAAAGATATAAAATGAATGGAAGACAAAAATAGGAACAAAGAATACAGGCAACAAAGGAAAACAACAAATATGGTAATATTAATTCAACTTACATCAACAATCACTTTGAATGTCAGAAGTCTACATGGACCAATTCAAAACCAGAGATTGAGTGAATCAAGAAAAAAGACCCAACTATATTTTGTCTACAAGAAAATCACCTTAAATATAAAGACGCATATAGATGAAAAGTAGATGGATGGAAAAAAACATACCATGCTAACACTAATCAAAGGAAAGCAGAATTAGCTATATTAATTTTAGATGAGCAAACTTTAAAGCAAAGAAAGTTACCAGAGATAAAGAAGGGTATTACATACTGATAACAATCATTAATGTGGTATGTGCCTATCAACAGAGTGTCAAATTACATGAGTCAAAAGCTGACAGAACAGCAAAGAGAAACAGATAAATTCACTATCATAGTTGGAGACTTTGACATTGCTCTGTCAGTAATGGACAGATCTGGCAGGCAGAAAACTAGTTAAGAATATAGTTGAATTCAACAGTACCATCAATCAACTGGATATAATTGACATCTATAGACTACTTCATCCAACAACAGAATATACATTTTTCTCAAACTCACATGGAACATTCACCAAGATAAATCACACTCTGGGCCATGAAACACTCTATTAACAAACTTCAAAGAACAGAAAGCATACAGTGTCTACTCTCAGATCACCATGGATTTAAACCAGAAATCAATAACAGAAAGATAACTAGAAAATCCCAAAATAAGTGGAGATTAAACAACATATTTCTAAATAACTCTTGGGTCAAAGGAGAAATTAAAGTATATTTTGAAATAAATGAAAACAAAATTACAAAACTTTTCAAAATTGGTGGGTTACGGTGAAAGCAGTGCTTAATGCATCTATCTAAAATCAATAATCTGAGTTTCCACCTTAGGAAACTAGAAATAGAAGAGCAAATTAAATCCCAAGTAAGCAAAAGAAAATAAATAATACAAATTAGAGCAGAAATCAATGAAATAGAAAATAATAAATTAATAGAGAAAAATCAATGAAACTAAAAGCTGGTCCTTTAAAAAGACCAATAGACTGATAAGCCTCTCTAGCCAGGTGGGCTAAAGGAGAGAGAACAAAAACTGCTAATATCAGAAATGAAGGAGGGAAAATCATGACGGATTGCACTGACATTAAAAGGATAATAATGGTCTGGGTGCAGCGGCTCATGCCTGAAATCCCAGCACTTTGGGAGGCTGAGGCAGGAGGATCACCCGAGTTTAGGAGCTCTAGACCAGCCTGGGCAACATGGTCAAATCCCATCTCTACAAAAAATACAAAAATTAGCCAGACATAATGGTGAGCACCTGTAGTCTCAGCTACTTAAGGAGGCTGAGGTCAGAGGATCACTTGAGCCCAGGAGGCAGAAGTTGCAGTGAGCTGAGATTGTACTACTGCACTCCAGCCTCGGCAACAGAGCAAGGCCTTGTCTCAATGAATGAATAAATGAATGAATGAATCAATGAATGAATAATAAGGAAATGCTATGAATAACTCCATGCCCACAAATACAATAACTTAGATGAAATGGACCAATGCCTGCAAAGTCATAATATACCAAAACCCATACAAGACAAAATAGGCTTACAGTTATTAAATAAATTGAATCAATAGTTATTAACCTTTCAAAACAGAAAGCATGAGGTCCAGATGGATTTAATGGTGAAATGTACCACCCATTAATGGAAGAAATTATCTATAATGTCTTTTAGAAGATAGAAGTAGAGGGAATATTTCCAGACTCATTCTACAAGGCCAGCATTAACCTAATAACAAAACTTGACAAAGATATTACAAGAACACTACAGACCAATATCTCTAATGGACACAGATGAAAAAATCCTCAACAAAATATTGGCAACTCAAATCCAACAACGTATTATGTGGTGTAAAAGAACGATACACCATAACCGAGTGGGATTTATTACAGATATACAAGACTGATTCAACATTTAAAAATCAATTGTTGTAATCCATCACACCAACAGGCTAAAAAAAAAACAGATGATCATATGACAGATGCAGAAAAAAACATTTAACAAATCTAAAACTCACTCATGATTTAAAAAAAAAAAAAAAACCTCTCAGTACATGAATAGAGAGGAACTTAAATTTGAATTTTGTACAAAAAAATCTACAGCTTACTTCATATTTAGTGGTAACAAACTAGCCTTCCCACTAAGATCAAGAACAAAAGCAAGGACATTTTCTCTCACCAATCCTTTCCATCATTGTACTGGGTATCCTAGGTAATGCAATAACACAGGAAAAGGAAGTAAAGGGTATACAGATTGGGAAGGATCTATGTGATTATCTAGGTAGAGAATTCAAAAATTTCCTGGAACAAGTGATTATAGCAAGTTGCAAGATAGAAGGTTAATACACGAAAGTTCACAGGCTTTCCTGTATATGAGCAATGAAAAAGTGGAATTTAAAATTAAAAACACAATGCCATTTATATTAGCAGCTAAAAAAATAAAATAGGTATAAATCTAACTAAAGATGTATAAGATCCATATGAGGAAAACTACAAAATTCTGATGACAGAAATCAAAGAACTAAGCAAATGGAGAGACAGTCCACATTCTTGTATATGAAGACTCAATGTTGTCAAGATGTCAGTTCTTCAAATATTGACCAACTTCGTCTATATTTTCAATGCATTCACAATAAAAATCCCAGTAAGTTATTTTGTGGATATTCACAAACTGTTTCTAAAATCTATATGGAGAAGCAAAAGACCCAGAATAGCCAACACAATATTAAAGAAGAACAGCCAGGTGCAGTGGCTCACACCTGTAATCCCAGCACTTCAGGAAGCCAAGGCAGGCAGATCACTTGAGCCCAGGAGTTTGAGACCAGCCTGAACAACATGGCAAAACCCCATCTCTACTAAAAATACAAAAATTAGCCAGTAGTGGTGGCACACACTTGTAGTACCAGCTATTCAGGAGGCTAGGGCAGGAAGATCACCTGAGCCCAGGAGGCAGAGGTTGCAGTGAGCCAGGATCATATCACTGCACTCCAGCCTGCACAACAGAGCGAGACACTGCCTCAAAAAATAGTAATTAAAAATAAATAAAGAACAAAATGGGAAAGAATGACACTATCCAACCTCTAGACTTACTATAAAGAAACAGTAATCAAAACAGTGTGATATTGATGAAAAAAAGACAAATAGATCAATGAAACAGAATAGAGAGCCCAGAAATAGATCCACATACATGTAGTCAAGTGATCTTTGACAAGGGAGCAGAGGTAATATAATGGAGTGAACAAATGTTGCTGGAATAACTGAACATCTACATGCAAAAAAAAAAAAAAATGAATCAAGACCAGACTTTATATCCTTCTATAGGATAACATAGGAGAAAACCTAACCTACCTTGATTAGTGCAATGGCTTTTTAGATATAACACCAAAGGCTTACCCTAAGAAAGAAATAACTGATAACCTGAACTTCACTAAAATCAAATTTTCTACTACACAAAAGACAACGTCAAGAAGATTAGAAGAAAAACCAAAGACTGGGGAAAAATATTTGAAAAAGACACAACTTATAAAGGACTATTATACAAAAGAACTTGTTATACAAAGAACCCTTAAAATTCAACAATAAAAAAATAAACAATCCAATCAAAAAAATAGGCCAAAGAACTGAACAGACACTTCATCAAAGAAGATATACAGGCTGGGTGTGGTGGCTCACACCTGTAATCCCAGCACTTTGGAAAGCCGAAGCAGGAGGATGGCCTGAGGTCAGGAGTTTGAGTCCAGCCTGGCCAACATGGCGAAAACCCGTCTCTGCAAAAAGCAAAAATTAGCCGGGCGTGGTGGCAAGCGCCTATAATCCCAGCTACTTGGGAGACTGAGTCAGGAAAAATCACTTGAACCCAGGAGGTGGAGGTTGCAGTGAGCCTAGAATGTGCCACTGCACTCCAGCCTGGGTGACAGAGATACCACCTTAAAAAAAAAAAGAAGATATACAGATAGCAAATAGGTATATGAAAAGATCTTCTACATCATATGTCATCAGGGAAATGTCAATTAAAATAATAAGAAGACACCATTACACACCTCATCAAATAACCAAAACACTTGGTTTTTGTCAATTATAACACTGACTACCCCAAATGCTGGGGAGGATGTAAAGTAGGAAGAATCCTCATTCATTGCTGGTGGGAATGAAGACTGGTACAACCACTTTAGAAGACAGTTCGGCAGTTGCTTAGAAAACCAAATACACTCTTATCCTATGATCTAGCAATCAATATCCTTGGTATTTAACCAAATGAATTAAAAATTTATGTTAAAAACCTGCATGTGGATGTTCATAGCAGCTTTACTCATAATTGCCAAAACCTGGAGGCAACCAATATGTCCTTCAGTAGGTGAATGGATAAACTTTGGTACAGTCAGACAACAGAATACTGTTTAGTAAAAAGCAGTAAGCTAAAGGATCATGAAAAGACATGGAGAAACCTTATTACTCAGTGAAAGACCACAATCTGAAAAGGTTGCATACTGTACGATTCCAATTACATGACATTCTGGAAAAGGCAAAACAATGGAAACAGTACAAAGAGTGACTGCCAGAGGCTTGGGGCTGGGAGATGAACAGGCACCACACAGAGGATTTTTAAGGCAATGAAAATACTATGTATAATAGTATAACGATAGGCATATACCATTGTACATATATCATTGCCCAAACCTATAGGATGTACACCATGAGCAAACCCTAATGTAAACTATGACAACAGGTGATTATGATGTGTCAATGTAAGCATCAATTGTACACAAATGTATTCTAATGAGGGATGCTGACAATGGAAGTATCTATGCACATGTGGGAGCAAGGGGTATCTGGGACATCTCTATACCTTCCTCTCTATTTTACTATGAACCTGAAACTGCTCTTAAAAAATGAAAGTCTTTTCTTAAAAACAAGAAAAAGAAAAAGAAAAAAACAGGGTAGCAGGGCATCTAGAATAAATAAAATATTACAAGTATGGTCCATTAATTTCTATCAATTTCAAAATTATATTAAAGCAGCCCAAATTTCTTTACTACTTTAGGTAGTTTGATCACTAATAATTCTTGCCTGGTTACATTTAAGGAAAATGGTTCTTTAATTCAGACATAAACAACTATTTCCTGTGTTCTTCACAGCCAAGTACTATATTCTGGTTAAATTTCACTTCTGTCTGGCCAATGATCTTTACCATTGATGATTTCTGGATTTTGGCTCATCACCTAAAATCATCCTCATTATACTTCAGGTTTAACTCACTTGCAAAATTATTCAACATACCACCACTGCTCCAATACAAGTTATTAAAATGTTTAATAGAAGAGAGACCCTGAAGCCTTTCTTGAAGGTCTCTGTCCCATGTACCATCATGCTTTCACCAGCCTACTTAGAATATAACTAGTGCATTAGTTATAAAGCTTGCCTACCCATATAATTATTACCATGCCAATTCATTGTATTATCCTCAAGTATGTCAGACTTCTTCAGAAGAATATTCTTTTATGGATATGTGTTACATCTATTGCACTACCCTGATCTACAAGTCCAATAAACCTATCAGAGAAAGGCCCAGTGTGTTATCTCATGCTTATACTCCCAGTACTCTCGGAGGCCAAGCGGGTAGATCCCTTGAGTTCAGAAATTCAAGACCAGCCTGGGCAACAGGTTAAAACCCCATCTTACAAAAAATGAGCCAGATGTGGTGGCACCTGTCATCCCAGCTACTTGGGGGGCTGACGTAGGAGGATTGCTTGAGCCCGAGAAGTCAAGGCTGCAGTGAGCCGAGATTGTACCCTGTCTCAAAAAAGAACAAAAACAAACCAAACAAACAAAAAACCCAAAGAAAGAAGCAATGAAAGAAAAAAAAAGGTCTATCATGACTTGCTCTTAACAAAATCCATGCTGGCTTATAATAATCACTGCTTTTCTCCGTGCTCCATCAAGAAGGGTAGACACTGTAGCATGAAGAAGATAATTGGACTCTACTTTCACTATATGTAACTATAAGGACAATCATAGAGGAGTCTCATATACTCAGGTTATAAAAACAGGAATACGAGATTAGAAACAGTTCCTAAATTAGTAATATAAAGGTAATAGTCATTGTCAGCATTTGTAATATTTCCAATTGGTACCACTTTGGCCTGTGAAAATAAATTTCAGATTTACTTTCAGTTATTCAAATTTATTTGTTGAGTTTCTTATATATCTAAATAAATCTCAGTTCCTTAAGCAGATATGTTATTAATCTGAACATTCTAAATAAAAATACATCAGTTCTGGTGGAATATTAACTGCTAGGCAGATCACATGTGAAACTATATTGGCCTTATTTTCTACATTGTGTTTCAGAGCTGGAAGAGACCCAGAGTTTAGATAACAAAGGCCTCCTTTTATACATGAGGACACTGACCAAGATCATAAAGCTACCTTCTGGCAGGGTTGGGCATAAAAATTAGATCTACTCAGCTGCTCCTGATAATGTTTCACGAAACCATGATGTCATAAAGAACAACAAGAACAAAACAAATACTTTCTTACCAACTGGACTTCACCAAAAGCACCTCTTCCAATAACTTTTACAACATCATAGTCTTCTGCTTTCATCTGTAGACCTCTGATTTTTTTCACAATTTTCTCATCTATCATAAAAAGATCATCATACTTGTATATCAATCATATTTACAAGCAGTATTTTTAAATAATCACCATATTTATAAATATATTTTTATTTTAAGAAAAGACAGTTTTTAGCTAAATCTGCCAGTTTTTAAAGGCTATTCATTAAATATCTAAGATATGCGTTACCTTAAAGAACCAAAACTCTCTATGGTTTATTAACACATATAAATGAACACTGACTGCCAAAAAGTAGCAGTTACAGCTATTCTGTTTCTGAATCTGTTGCTTAGCAAGTTAGGTGATAGCTGACACAGTGATGACCCAAGCAATCCTGGTGTGTACTCTGAATCATGGCAGAAAGTTGCCATGAAATTACCTGCAAGGATAATCTTAGTAATGAATTTTGATGGTCTACTTTTCTGAAAAGTGGTAATCATACTGCATATATAGTAACTATAGATAAGATTGCTTAATTGGGAAAATATCTCAGTCTGCCAATTTCAAAGTATAGAGCCTACTGTAATGATACAAAGTATATATTAATTGCTTTGAGGATTTATTATTCTTGGAATTCAATTTAATTTACTTCTGCATTGCAACATTAATACTGGCAAATATTAAGAGTTACCACATATATGGTAATAACAGTTATCACATTATTTATTATTAACTAGTCTGAAATGTCCAAAATTACAGAAACATAAAGCTTATTCTCTGGGTAATATTAAGTCTTGGAATTATAAATATTAATTTAAAACTTCTCTTGGAACTGCTATAAATAACCTGTCCCAAAATAGCTAAATATTCTTAGTAATGTATTTCAAAATTTAGAACTTTATCTGCTTTAAATATTGTAATCTGGTTCTGCAATTTTGCTTTAAAAATAAAAGTAACAATTTTTGAATAGATAAAATGGTCAAAATACTGAAGTTTAATAAGTTCATCAAATTTATAAATTTATAGGCTAATAATAACCAAACAGAAATCTCTTGTCAAAAGTACAGTTACATGAGCAAATATGAAGCTTAAACATACTTACATCTATTTAAGAAATTATCTATGTTCTTATTTTTCCTCAAAGCAGGAAAATCCAAATCAAGAACCAAGGAATTTAAGCCATCCTGTTAAGAAATAAAAAGAGGAAAAGACAGTTTTTACAATGTCCAAGTATTAATTAAAACAAGTCTTTTAATTTTATTATATGTGATTTTTACTGGAAAAATGACAGCCGGCTTTGATGTTATAGTGTCCATTCGTTGCATATCCAACAGCTTTAACTGGTTTCCTAACCTCTGTCAGAGAACATGAGGAGTGACCCTATCATGTTTTCCTTTGCTCTTTTAGCCAAGAGAAAAATGTCATTTCAAAACATGTATCCATTATTATTTTCGCTAGTCAGATGTCTTTTCTCTCTTCAAATGGCCAAATTTCACCAGGTTTTGACATTAAGAAATACATCTACACTAAGTTCCCTCTCATTAAAGCTACATTAATGTTGTGCCTAGTACATTAGATGAAGAAGAGAAAATCCAAAAATAAATGATGCTATCCTTACTCTCTGGGAGCTCAGTCTCAAAACTAAATTTCCCCTTAAAACAACAGTAACAAAAGGATGATGCACTGTCTGCATTTCTATTTTTTTCTTAAGTTTTCTGTATTTTCCATATATTTTTCTACAATGAATATGCATTAAATTTATAATAAAAACGAAAAACTATACACATATAATGGTGGAGGTGAAAAAAACTCACTAGAAAGTAACTAAGTCTCAAATTACTCGATGGAAATGCTTGTGAAGGTAACCGGATTTCTAAAACACTATCACATACATTGTCTCAACACCAAGTAACTCTGTGGAAGGTAGGAGGAAATATCTTCATGGAAGGTAGGAGGATGACTTTGATTTCCTCAGGGTCACACTGTTAGGATATTACAGTAGCAGCATATAACCTAAATCTTAAGAGGTCCAATAGACTTAACTCATCCCTCTAGTCTCAATAATCAGTCTGACACCCTGCTTTAAAAAAAAAAAAAAAAAAAATAGGAGTCTGGGAGGGTAAAGAGGGAAGCTAGAAAATTGCAGAAAATGAAACAGCAATAAAAAGAAACCTTTAAAGGACTTGATGGGGGGAAATTATATACAAAATTTAGAAAGGCAAACCAGGTGGGTGTGGCAGCACACACCTGTAATCCCAGCTACTTGGGAGGCTGAGGCAGGAGGATCACTCGAGTCCAGGAGTTTGAGACCAACATGGGCAACATAGTGAGACCTCATCTCTTAAAAAACATTTCTTTGGAAAGGTAATTAATCTACCAATTCTAGAGTAACTGTACATACTATGCTTACTATTCAGTTATAGCTCATTCATTCACTAAAAAATGTTAACATTTTATGACATTCATTTGGAAAGCATTCTTGCATGCCTCCATTTACCTCCATAGGAAGAAAAATTTAAATTGACAAGGCAAAAGCTTCTATTCCAAGAGTAAATTTTCCTCAGAGACTTTTCAAACAAATGGAATATTAACACTTCATACTGAAATGAAAGTAACTCTGCATTAAAATCTCCATTTACACACAGGACAAGAGAAAGCTTTCTTTGAAGCAACACTACAACTTGACATTAATAAAAGAACAAAATCCTTGCTTCCCTCCATCTTCTCCAAAAGTTCACTCCAAGAGATGGAATGATGTGAAGATTAAATAATCTGGAAAGTTTATAAATATTTTCCCATAATATTCCCCACTAGTGTAGAATCAGAGAGCTTTTTCAGCATTTGGAACATTTTTAACATTTGCTCAACTCAACCATTTTGTTTTTAAAACCATTTTTTTAAAGACCAAACACTTTTGCAATTAGGCACTATTATTTTTATGTAGTATCAATTTTTAATAATACTATGACACTTTAATGTAGGTTGGTAATGTATACATTTATGAACATATTTTTACTTGAGGCCTTTACATTTTTAATTTTTACAATCAAAATTTATTCTATTTATATCACATTTTAAGAAAAAAATTCTGAATTGTTTTCAGATACCAGTGCTTTAAGTATATTAAATTAATGCTGAGATCCAGTCACTGGGGAAGCTGAGTTAGCTCAGGACTTGATTGAAAGCCTATGGCTGTGATCTTCCTTGTTATGCAGTTTCAAATAAACCTTCATTAGTTTTTTTTTTTTTTTTTAAGTGTCTGTGATTTCAACTGTGATTATTATTTTTTTTTTTGAGATGGAATCTCGCTCTTGTTGCCCAGGCTGGAGTGCAATGGCACTATCTTGGCTCACTGCAACCTCTATCTCCCAGGTTCAAGCAATTCTCCTGCCTCAGCCTCCCTAGTAGCTGAGATTACAGGCATGTACCATCACGCCCGGCTAATTGTTTTGTATTTTTAGTAGAGACGGGGTTTCTCCATGTTGGTCAGGCTGGTTTCAAACTCCCGACCTCAGGTGATCCATCCGCCTCGGCCTCCCAAAGTGTTGGGATTACAGGCGTGAGCCACCACACCTGGCCCTGTGATTATTTTCTTTAAGTGACACTAAGCTACTCAGGAGTATGAAATGGGAAGATCACTTGAGCCCGGGAGTTCAAGAGCAGCCTGGGCAACATAACAAGACCCATCTCAGTTTTTAAAAAATTACTAAAACTGAGATAAAGAAATGTTAGAAAGAAATATAAATACATTCAGGAAAAGCCTACAACCAAAATTTCAGCCAACTATATAGAAATGACAGCAGAACATTCGAAAATGATAGCCCCACTGAGACTAAACAAAACACTACCACCACCAATAAAATATTCAAGGACCAGAAAGAAAAATGCCAAGCAATGGGTAAAAGTCACACAGGTCTATTGGATTTCACGTCAGAAAGCAGCAAGATCAATGACTGCTGATCAAAAGGGCCTAAATGAGGTGAGGAACTAAAACCAAACTGATTACTAGAAAACCAGAACCTGAGGTGAAAATCGTCACTCCTAAAATATGACACCAGAGGGAAAAACAACAATATCTATTGCCCAAGTTTCATATGAATCTGCATAACTAGACAGGTCAGACACAGCTTTCAATCAAGCCTTGGGCTATGCCCCCAGCTAGCCCAGTTACATCTCTAAGGTTACCAGCTGAGAAATGTGAATTAGCTCCAATGCAGGAACTAACTTAGGTTGTCTATATGCAAAAAGTTGGCAGGAGAGAAAGGCAGAGAGAAAAATGTGTTATATTACTATGTTTTTGAAAAAAAATTGTATAAGCCAACACCCAGTTTTCCCTACTATAATTATTATGGGGGAAAATATGTACACATAAAATGGTCTATTTTTCTAACTTTTCCTGAACACAGGGCCTTATACTTCAGTTGTCAAGAAACAAAATACTGAACTTGACTTCACTTTCACTATACACTGCTTCTTAATATCTAATTGTTGTTAAATATCCAAATAAAATGCTTCAAAAAATGGAGATTAGAAATACTTTACCAACCTGGAAAGTCTAAATCGATAAGCAATATGACGGAGAGACCCTCTTAGGAATTTCAGTTGTTACATGAGGCACAAAAATTATCCTTTAGCTAAAAATTTTATACATTTATGAGTTGTTAGCACATGGGTAGTATTTAAAGCTATAAAAATGGATAAGATCACCACAGGAGTGACTACAGATAAACAGAAAAGAATCACGGACAGAGTCCTGGGATACATCAATATTAGGAAGACAATGGAGAAGAGGGAACTAAAAAGGAACCACCATTTTTTGAGGAGGAAAATCAAGACCATCATGGCATCTTAAAAGCCAGATGAAGACTGCAGAAAAGGGAGAGAATGACAGAAAAATGATAGACTAATGAATGATACTTAATATGACTGGTAAATGAACTTAACTGAGGACTATGAATTTAGCAACTCAGAGGTTAGCAGGAACTTTTCTAAGGGCTATTTGGATTACGAGTTTATTATTTCCAAATCACTATTCACCACTTTCTTAGTACTACTATTTTAAATACTGCATTAAAAAAAAAAAAAACCTCCACGTTCATAGACCATAAATAATAACTAGCATTCAGCATGACCATAAATTATGTATCTTGTTCTTTACAGCCTACCTACCAAAAACTTTAAATTATACAGGTTAATACAGCATATATTATTAACAGGGACCTTTCTTGATTACTTTGCACCATGTATTGTGCAAAGCACTATTCATGCACTTAACATTTTATTCCTCACAGCATATGATACTATTGTCATACCTATACTAGTAGGTACAGAAACTGAAGCTTAAAGAGGTTAAAAAATGTGCCCAAGCCAATATAGCTTATAGGTAACAGAATTAAAATTTTATGACGCTCTTACAAACAATACTGAAGTTAAAGTTAATAAAATAATAAACTTAATAAGTTAGTAATTCTGCTAAAAGAATGCTAAATAACAAACATGTTTTAAAGTCAAGACAACCAAAGAAAACAGTTGGTTGCAGAGCATAGGAAACATATTTCTGTGTATCTGCTGTACAGATGAGTGACCAGGAAACGTTACTGAAATGAATTTGTAACGCATTTCCTCTGTTTGCTATTTCAACTCCAAACACAAACACATAACTAAAAATAGTTGATATGGTTTGGATTTTCATGTCTCTGCCAAATCTCAAGTCAAACTGTAACTCTCAATGTTGGAGAAGGGGCTTAGTGGAGGTGATTGGATCATGGGGACAGGCTTTTCCCTGTTCTCATGATAGTGAGTACTCATGAGATCTGGTTTAGAAGCATGTAGCACCTCCCCCTTCTACCTCTTCCTCCTTCTCCAGCCATGTAAGACATACCTGCTTCCCCTTCACCTTCCGTCATGATTATAAGTTTCCTGAGGCCTCCCCAGCCATGCCTCCTGTAGAGCCTAAGGAACTTGAGTCAATTAAACCTCTTTTCTTTAGAAATTACCCAGTCTCAAGGTAATGAGCCAACAAATACACAGACGTGTTTTATAAAGAGATAATAAAGTACAGGAAGTCTAGAAGTTAAGAAACCTGGGTTATATCACAGTTCTGCCATTTAGAGGCAACTTAATCGAGGACTGAGAATTTAGCAACTCAGAGGTTAGCAGTAACTTTGAGGAGAAGAACTTTTTTTAATAGAGGAAAAGATAAAATTGTGTGACCCTACACAAGTAATTTTACCTAATTTCTAGAGCCCTCATTTGTAAAACAGAGCTCATAGCCCATAAAATCATTCTGGTGAGCAGTTCTTTAAAAATTGGCTATTCAAATAGTTAAAGCAAAGCCTGGCAAAGGGAAAGACACTTTCCTGGGGCAAAAGACAGGAGCAACAGGAATGTTATTCCTTTTCTTTGTGACTTAGGCTCCAATATGGCTCAGCATCTCAAGATAGGACCAGTATTATTAATTTTTCCTTTTAGCCTCACATGCCAGTATGGCTTGGCACAAGTATTCTTCCTGATTTTGACTTTTTTAAATTTTGAGTTTAATATTTTGTTCATCATGAGTTTTTGCATTAATTTTTAAATTATTACATTAAAATATTTATCTTGATTACTGTGACTCTTTACGGTTCCCCCTCAAATTTTGTTCCAAGTGCCTGAATGGCTTCACCCTAGCTTCAGCCCTGGTCCTAAAAAGAGAACGAACCTTTATAATGAGAGAGGCATTAACTATAGCATATTTTGATTTTAAAAGAATGTGCAAAAAATCACATTACTGATTTGATCAAAGTTTTAGAAGAAGAATCAGAAAAAGTGAGTATAAAGTTGGTTATTGTTCTAATGGTGATAGTGCTGCTGTGCTAATGATAATAAAGCAGCTGCCGTTTGCAGAGTGCTTAGATAGACATGATGCCAAACACTTTGTGTAACATCTTCTTATTTAATTTTCCTAGCAGGCTGTGGAAGTAGGTGTTAATATCACCACATTTTTTAGTTGAGGAAACTGGGCTTGGAGAACTTAAAACTATTTCCCAGAACTGCACAGCTAAGAAGCAGTAGGGTTAGTATTGGGCCCAATGCTGCTTTGAGCAATTATTGGTATTTTTTAAATTAAATTCTAATTTTTTTCTTCTAAAAATTTAAGTCAATGGGAAGATATGAATCAAAGTACTACCCATAATGTAACAGATTGTTTGGAAACACATGAATAAAATTAAGATCAAATTATGTTTGTATTATTAGATTTTTTTTTTTTTTTTTGAGATGGAGTCTTGCTCTGTTGCCCAGGCTGGAGTGTGGTGGCATGATGTCAGTTCACCACAAACTCTACCTCCTGGGTTCAAGTGATTCTTGTGCCTCAGCTTCCAGAGGAGCTGGGACTACAGGCACGTGCCACGTGCCTGGCGACTTTTTTGTATTTTTAGTAGAGATGGGATTTCGAACTTCTGAACTCAGGTGATCCACTCGCCTAGGCCTCCCTAAGTGCTAGGATTACAGGTGTGAGCCACTGCACTCCACCTGTATTACTTGGTTTCTTATGGTTTATAAATCAACAATTTTATCTTTTCCTCTATTAAAAAAAGTTTTTCTCCTAAAAAAAAATACAATGTTACCTGAAACTCCCTATAAAACAGAAAATCAGCAAGTTAAACAGCTCTCTATTATAAAGTATCAGAAAAAGTAATGCATCATCTGAATCTTATTCTTAATTATTTGTAACTTCTACAGTTAAATGTCATACATAGACTTTAGGGTAAAAAAAAAAATCTCATTCAGGACATAACAAATACATACAAGAAAAATACCCCCCAAAAGGCCTGCTGGTTTTATGTTTTATTAATTTTCCTATTCTGTGCTCATGGTACACAGAATAATTATATGGCTTCAATATTTTTATAGTCATAATATCGTTCTGCAGCAGTACTCTAAATACACTGGTGGCAGGATCTGTTTATACAGTGCTCCATCTGAGATACTCCAGGGAACACCAGATTACCTTAAGAGAAGGCCTGGCGTGGTGGCTCACGCCTGTTAATCTCAACAAATTGGAAGGCTGAGGTGGGTGGATCAACTGAGGCCAGGAGTTAGAGACCAGCCTGGCCAACATGATGAAACCCCGTCTCTACTGAAAATATAAAAATTAGTTAGGTGTGGTGGTGCACGCCTGTAATTCCAGGTACTCGAAAGGCTGGGGCAGGCCAATTGCTTGAACCCAGGAGGCGGAGATTGCAGTGAGCAGAGATCACGCCACTACACTCCACCCTGGGCGACAGAGCAAGATTCCATCTCAAAAAAGAAAGAGAGAGAAAACCAAGGGTCTCAACGCAGAATAACCTACACTTCATGGACATTTTGGAGCCAAAGGGGCAAGATGGTGGGAGGAACAACTTTTCCTGCAAAGTCTGTCTAGTAACTAGGAATGTTGGAGATGACAATGGGCAACTAAATTACAAAGCAACATTTGCCAGTAATATATTTGTGGATACAGTTAAGTAGATAGATATGTAAGCCGCTCTGAATATAAAGCTATTCCACTATTTTCTAAATTTTGAAAAGATTCAACAAACAGATAAAGTTTTGTTTAAAAGAAAGGTAAAACAATTTGGTCATATTCACACTTAATGACAAATCTGTTTCCACGCAATTGTCAATTAAATAAACAGAACCTTCTTCTTCATTTTATAACAAGAAGTTTGTCCATATGGTTTCCACCTCCAAGAACCTCAATATAGAAAATCATTTTTCTACAACTGTGAAGTTAAATTTCAGCTTCACCTCCAAACAATATCAGTCAATAAATGTTAGCTATTATTAGCACTATTTTCAATATCACCTAACTACACACTATGCATTTAAAGATTATATAATTTAGTACATGGAGAGTTGAAAGGTTTTTTTAACTTTAATGTCTAAACCTATTAGCACATTTTTGATACTAACAGAACCAAAAACAGTTCCATCACTAACATAATGTGTTCCACAAAGAAAATTATTTTACTCCTTTAAATCTCATTTTTGATATCTACGCAATACAACATCTAAGTCACAGGGCTAGTGTGACAACTAATGAATGACTGATTGTGATGCCCAATGAAAAAAAGGTACATATGAAAAATACTAGTCACCGTAACTCCTTTTGTTATTAATGTAATTATGTTTTAGTCAATTTTAAAAGATTGTTCACTCCCAATTTTCAATCTTATTTTAAGTTTATATACAGCTTAAAATTTTATTTCGGCCAGTTAAAATCTGGGTGAGATTAGATATAACACAAAGGTGCTTGGAGTAACATTATTTATAATAGCAAGAAACTCAATGCAACCTAAAAATCTGGAACAGGAAAACTAAGTAAATTCTAATAAAGCTTGTTAAAGTTATTTTAAGTAATTATTTAAAATAATGGTTACAAAGACTAGGTAGGAATTAAAATTTTTTTAAAATTAATATGTTTAAAAAGTGCAGAATAAAAATTAAATATATAATAATTCTACTTAAGGAAAATATGTATATGAAATTTTTGAATGGAAAGTAAATACAGTAACTATAATACCATGATAAAATTATATGGTTTTATTCTTTTCTTCTCCTAAATTTTTTGTGGTACAATTTTATAACTCAATAAAATATAATAAAATCTAAATGAACAAGATCTAAGGTATTATAGAAGACAGTCTTAATAAATTTAGACTTCTTAAAAAATTACTCATTATCCATAGCTCCACATCTCTACTGAAACAGATCCTATTTTAAATCCCAATACATTTCACTATTTGTTGCCTCCTACAAGTCATATGTTGTTTTTTTCTCGCTCTCTTCTCTGAACTGGGATCTTTACAGAGATTAATAGATTAATTTGAGAAAAACTGAACTTTTTTTCCCATCCAAGAACAAGATAGGTCTCTTCATCTATTTAAAATTTATATTCCTTTGAGCAAAGTGTTATTTACATCTATTCTAAATATTTCTTGTTAAGTCTACTGCTAAGTATTTTACCTTTATGTAGCAGTTACCACATTATATTAGGTTGGCCATGTGAAGGACACAGAGCTCTCTGAGTACTTTTATGAACACAATTTTTTCATGTTTCTGATAAAAATGTTTGAAACGTCCCATTTCTTTCTAATTAATGATGTTTAAACATATATTAAGTAACTAAAAGCAAATGTAATTTCCCTAAAACTGTGTTACAAACTTATCCGGGAAAATAAAAACTTCATGAAAAACATAGGTGGTGGTGGTGATTAGAAGGTCAGGATGAGGTGACATTCTGGAAAATTCTGTTTCTTGACCTGGCTGCTGATTATATGGGTTCTCAGATAGTAAAAACTTATCAGGCTGCATACATACAATATATATACTTTCCTGTGAGCAATATATATAGAGATATATTTACAGAGAATGTTTTGGATGCATTGGGTAATAATGAACTTATTGCAAGATAAAATAGCACAGGAGGCCAGGCACAGTGGCCTGTGATCCCAGCACTTTGGGAGGCCGTGGCAGACAGATCACCTGAGGTCAGGAGTTCAAGACCAGCCTGACCAACACGGTGAAACCCCGGATCTACTAAAAATACAAAAATTAGCCAGGCATGGTGGTGTACGCCTACAGTCCCAGCTACTCAGGGAGCTTAGGCAGGAGCATCACTTGAGCCTGGGAGGCAGATGTTGCAGTGAGCCAAGATCATACCACTGCACTCCAGCCTGAGCGACAGAGCAAGACTCTAACACAAAAACAAAAAACAAAACAAAACAAAAATAACAGGGGCAAACGAACTTTAAAACCTGTTTGCCATCATTGTGCTTAGGCATTTTCATATACCTTATCTAATATATTGTATCTCCTTAATCAGGTAGGACATATGAGTATGAAACTCATCTTCAAGTCGGCTACATTTCATTTCAAAGTTTTTTTATTACAGAGATTTATCCTCTAAACACTTTTAAAGCTTATTTGTGTTCAAAGTGTTGGGGGGGTGGTAATGAGAAGTCACATGACCGTATACTTTGGATCCCATCTTCCATGTAACAGAAAAGATGTTTCTTATAACCTTTAAGAACAAGTCAGCAATTCTGAGTGAGGAGAGCTGCCCTGCTGGAGAATCTGAGATGGAATTAAAGGAATTTCAAACACAAAACTATACTTCCCGACTGTCAGAATTTGATATATCACTATAGTTATTATAAATGTTTTAAAACTACAGAGATTTAAAAATCTCATTTTATATTCTATGTTAAAAAAATCACTGGAAATATCCCAGCATCAAATCATTATACCCACAAACATAATCTTCAATTTTCCAGTCAAATATTAACCAAATCTAAACAATGAACTTTTTAAGGCACAACCAAGTACTCTTATAAACCAAGTTCACATGAAAAGTAAAAGGGCAAAAATATGCGTCCACAGATCACATTAGGAAATTAACATTTACTGAGTGCATACTATGTGCAAAAGAAAGTCACTTTCTCATTTAGTTCTTGTAAAAGCCTCATGAAGAAGAAAATGGAGAAGTGCTTTGAGGCAGAGCCACTTAGGTATACAGCAGAGGCAGAAGCTGCAACCAGGAACAGATCTTTCTGCTATTCATATAGCTACAACTAGGAACTATGAAAGAACGCAACAAGAAGAAAATAGTTGTTGATGGTTGTTTTAAAGCACACACTCTTTTCTTCTTCTAAGTACATTTGTAACTATGCAGAATGAGTGGCCAATCTAATTTTCATGGAAAAGTTAAAAGTTCTTCTCAACAGAAACTAGAGAAGCAAGACACAACTCATCCTTACCCAGGAAGCAACAGTTCTCCCATGCCTCTCAGGAAACTTTGTAAACAGTTTTAAAAAATGAGAAAACATTTTAACAACCTTGTAAGTATCTATCCTGTTCTCTTTTGTCCACTGGATGTGCATTCCCCTATAAATAAAGAATGATGAGCAAGTCTTGGAAAGGAAACCTAATTCACAGTTTTTGGGGTCTATTTCATATTTTGGTAGCCTATAAATTTTTATTTGTCAGAGAAATGGTCCTACTGCTGAAAAAAATTGAAAATTAAAGGTAATTCTAGAGTTGCTAAAGTCTGATTACCAACTAGACCATTCATCCATAACTCTGCATATTGCTCCTTCATTTCTGGCAATAACAGCATCTTAACTAGGAATAATAACTTACCAATCAATTTAGATACACACTAGCAACTATGGTTTAAAAGAAATAGAAAATTGCTCAAAGACACTGAGCCTAAATTGCCCTTAACTGGAACTCACAAATAGCCATAATTTTTCCTACACTCAGAATGGAAAAGGCAACAAAAGCAACACAAATCTAGACTTTATTCTTTGAACCATCTTCTAGGCTTAATAACTCTATTTCTATAAAATAGTACACTGTGACCCAGCACTCTTATTTGCAAGTATCCACCAGATACCCAACAGACCCAAAAAGTCTCCTAATCTGAGTGAACCTACTCAATGACTGTCAAATGATCTACTAAGATGCAAAAAAGTTACATAATTGGTGAGAATTAGGAAGTGAGTATAGTGATTTAGTAACTACAGCCACTAACATATTATACTTCTTCCATTTGTATCTATACCTCCTTGTGAAATTGCAGGAGGAAAGAAACTTATAATGGTTCTCAAAACCTGGTAGCAAAATAAACTGAACTTAGAACCTAATCTTCAAATCGCTGCAACAACATTAAGCCAAAATTGTAAAAAGCAATAATGCATATGTCATTTAGTAGAAAAAGTCTGTACCATTAGTAAAATAAAGTAATAGTTATTAAAAAAACTTATGTTTATAGAATTACACTTTAAAAATTCCCATTTTATGTATATTTTATAATGTATATATTTTAACCCTAGAGTCCATGTATACAAATTATAAATAAAATATATCTATTTGAGATATTCTCAAAAATTTTTCAATGATGGAATATAAGATTAAAACTTTGGAGATCATAAATTCCTTAAAGGTAAGGAATTTTTTATCTTCCTTAAAGGTTAAAATTTATATTCTATATTCCAAGCATAGTGTATATACCCAAAAAACTGTAGTGTAAATAGCCAGCATCTCAGTATCAACATAATCAAAATTTTCTCTTTCAAATCTTACCTCCTCTGCTGGGTATGGTGGTGGCTCATGCCTGTAATCGCAGCACTTTGGAGGGCCGAGGCGGGTGGATCACCTCACATCAGGAGTTCCAGACCAGCCTGGCTGATATGGTGAAACCCCATCTCTACTGAAGATACAAAAAATTAGCCGGGTGAGGTGGCAGGCACCTATAAACCCAGCTATTTAGAAGGCTGAGGGAGGAGAATCACTTGAACCTGGGAGGTGGAGGTTGCAGTGAGCCAAGATCATGCCATTGCACTCCAGCCTGGGCAACAAGCAAGAGTGAAACTCCTTCTCAAAAAAAAAAAAAAAAAAAAAAAAAAACTTACCTACTCTACATCTAACAAGCAGTGCCATTCTACGTAAGTCAGGTTCAGAATTCCTTTCCCTTGTCCCTTACTTCAAGTCATTCCCTCTGTACTGCTGAAACTTCTCCTTAGGCCTCACAGTTGGCTCAACTTCATTCTCTATTACGTTTTCAGAGTCTCATTATTTCTTACCTACTAACTAGTTGCCTCTAATCTCCCTCTGCTCCAATACATCTCTATTCTACTGCTGAGTAATCTTTCTGAAATATAAAGCTGTACATTTCATGCTCTTCTTAATATCCAAGTTTTTTTTGTTTTTTTTGTTTGTTTGTTTGGTTTGGGTTTTTTTTTTTTGAGACACAGTCTCGCTCTGTCACCCAGGCTGGAATGCAGTGGTATAATCTGGCTCACTGCAACCTCTACCTCCTGGGTTCAAGTGATTCTCTTGCCTCAGCCTCCCAAATTTCTGGGATTACAGGCACCCTTAATATTATTCCATACCTTCCAAATGCCTAGAAAATCAAGTCTAAACTAGCATTTGGAATACTTTGACCCATCAATCATCTCCAATCTGACTTCTTACTATTTGCCACCCTTCTTTAACATTTTTTCTAGATTTGTATTGTCCAACATAGAAGACACTAGTTACATGTGGCTATGTGGTTAGCCTGAACTGAGATGCTCTGGTAAATGTAAAATGCACATTGGATTTCAAAGACTCAGAACTAATAAACAAGAATGTGAAATAACTCTTTCAATAACTCATTAATAATTTTAGAATATTGATTACATGTTAAAATAATACTTTGTTATACTGGGTTAAATGAAATATTTATTGAAATTAATTTCATCTGTTTCTCTCTACTTTTTAAAATGAGGCTCCTGAAAACTTTTAAAGTATATACGTGGTTTCCATTATATAGCTACTGAACAGTATCCACTGGAAAGTTTGGACCAATCAAACTTTCATCTTTCCCCTTGATTTTTCTACTTCCATAACTTTCCTCACAGTCTTTCACCACAGAACATTCAACACTCATTCATTTGCTGAGGGGCAGCCATGTAAATGGCTGAGTGCTAAGTATTAAAATAAAAAAGTTCTTCAGTCATCCCTACTTCTTCAAATTTTTATCGATTTTTCAAAGATCAGATCAAATGAAACTTATTTCTGTAAAATATTTCTTCAGGATCCTCCAGGATAAAAATCTCTCCTTCCTAACTCCTACATATTACACGTTCGTCAAAGAAGATGTCACTTTGTCCTCATAAAAGTTATTTTTGTACACCGCTTATCACATCTATTAGCTGTAAATTCCTCAAGCGCAGAATTCTTCAAATCTTGCTTCTTACCTCACTGAAAACTTGCACAATCCTTCATCACCAAATCCATACACGTTCCTGCATCTGTGCCCACACATTTTACATTCTTTCCTGTTATTATGGATGTACAGTCCTCACTGCAGTTAATCCCTCCACCCACACACTAAATCTCCCATTCCCTCTTGCTCATTAACACCACAACAGCAATTCTGTCTCCCCACTTCCCATTATCTCTTCATTTTCTTCTCCCCACCTTCTCTCTCTACTTGATTATTGCCATTGGCATGGAAACATGTCGTTATTTCTCTTACCCTTAAGAAAATATCTTGATCCTACCTCCCATACAACTGCCATTTCATTTCAACCTTTTTCTTTACAGAAAAAATTCCTGGAAGAGATACCTGTTCTAGCTGCCTTGTTTTTCTCCTCCCATTCCCTTTACAATTCACTGCAATCAGTTCTCCCCTTACTAACAACCATCATTACACTACCTAAACCTTTCTGTCCAACCTTATCAGTGATCTACATGTTGCTAATCCAATGGTCATGTCTCAGTTCACATCATACTTGACTATGAACATCTTTAGACAGTCCTTCACTATTTACTTCTTGAAAACTTTTTCT
This sequence comes from Cacajao melanocephalus, assembly GCA_963573385.1. NCBI lineage: Eukaryota > Metazoa > Chordata > Mammalia > Primates > Pitheciidae > Cacajao > Cacajao melanocephalus. Next base: position 8,362 of record CAUYLG010048391.1, on the reverse strand, counting down.
ACTTTGCTTCGATGAAAATCCATTTAAATGGTTTATCACGTATTTCTCTGGTTGCCCTTTCTCAGTATCCTTTGCTGGTTTTCTCCTGTCTTGGGGCTGCTTCTCTTTTAAATTCACTCACTCCCTGGAACTCCATCTTGTGTCTTTAAATACGTGCTGATGGCTCCTAAATTCATTATCTCTATTTTAACTAAAATCCTGAATTCAAGACTCATATATCTATTCGCCTATTTGTCAGCTTTTTCTGAATGTCTGGTAAGTATTTCAAACAATAATGTCCAAAACTATGCCATACCCCTTTTCCTACTACAACCACTTCCTTCAGTCTTTAACATTTCTGTTCATGGCAATTCCATCCTTGCAAATACTCAGGCCAATAATGTTAATATTCAAGTCTGACTGCTTTTATTCTCAAGAGCTCAAATCCTAACATCTACAAATCTGGTCAGGACTGCCTTCAAAATGAATCCAGAACTCCACCAGATTTCACCTCCTCTACAAACCACCAACATTTTGCTGGGATCGTTGCAAATGTCTACCATGAGGTCTTCTTGCTTCCAACTTTGCCCTCTCTCTCTTCTTATTTTCAATGGAACAGAGAATGATGTTGTCACTCCTCTGTTCAAAACCTTCAATGGATTTAAAGTACAATTCCCAGCCTTTATCATCTGCCCACATCCACCTAGTTAACTCTCCAGCTTCACCTCCCATTACTTACCGTCTCATTCATTGTGCTTCTGCCACACTGGCCTTCTAAAGGTTTCAAAATCACAAATGGTGCCCTACACAAGGAGTGAGTAGGAATGGGGTAGAAAGGTAGCTCAGTGGCAGACAAGGCACTAACAAGGAGGGAAAACTGAGCAGTACCACAGCCTTACAGGGTTGGGAGACTGACTAAATATAAGGAATTCAGCCAGTTAATTAACTATGTAATAATTGAACCAGGCTCATACTATCATACTACTGATAGAATAAATACAAATATGGGGGAGGAGGGATAAGCACACTATAATGAACTCAGGATACTTGGCTGGAACTTGAGGTATCAATATGAATTAACAGGTTTCAATACATAAAGAAGGATACAGGGGGCCAGGTACTGTGGCTCACGCCTGTAATCCCAACACTTTGGGAGGCTGAGGAGGGCAGAACAACCGAGGTCAGGAGTTTGAGACCAGCCTGGCCAGCATAGTGAAACCCTGTCTCTACTAAAAATACAAAAATTAGCTGGGTACAGTGGCCCACGCTTGTAGTCCCAACTACTTGGAGGCTGAGACAGGAGAATTGCTTGAACCCAGGAGGCAGAGGTTGCAGTGAGCCGAGATCATGCCACTGCAGTCCAGCCTGGGCAACAGAGTGAAACTCTGTCTCAAAAATTAAAAAGTTAAAAAAAATAAAGATGGGGTCCAGGCACGGTGGCTCATGCCTGTAATTCCAGCACTTTGGGAGGCCGAGGTGGGCCAATCACAAGGTCAGAAGTTCAAGACCAGCCTGTCCAATAAGGTAAAACCCCTATCTACTAAATATACAAAAATCAGCCAGGCGTGGTGGTGTGCACCTGTAGTCCCAGCTACTTTAGGAGGCTGAGGCAGAAGAATCGCTTGAACCTGGGAGGCGGAGTTTGCAGTGAGCCGAGATCACACCTGCACTCCAGCCTGGACAACCGAGTAAGACTTCGACACAGAAAAAAAAAATGGATACAGAAATACAGATGTAAATAAATGTCTGTGTGGGTGTACACACACACACACACACACACACACACACACACACGCATGCACGTGCTTCCTGTATTTGACCACTGAAAGAGCCTGGTGTACAATAGATATGCCCATAGCTATGAGCTCATCTAGCACTCAGATCTTGGTTTTGAAATGCTACTCTTCACTAAAAGGAACTAGGGCTCCTTGGAGAAATGGCTGATTCTAAGGCTGGGGTAGGAAAATTATATGATGAGCTTGTAGCATCTTGTGCCAAAAAGTAAAGTAGTGCACAGGTGATAAAATGGCACAAAGCTATACATACACAATGTATTAATGTCAATGTCCTGGTTTTGAGAATAAACTATAGTTATATAAACACTATGGGAAATACGGTACACTTGACCATTCTGTACTATTTTTGAAAACTTCCTGTGAATTTATAATTATTTCAGGATAAAAGTTTAAAAATAAGTAAAGAAGTGTGAAAGGGCTGATGGTAACTTGTCAAGAGGACATATAAGCCAATATGAAAGTGCTCCCAGCAGCAAATCTGGAATAATTTCTACAAAATAAATGGCTTGCAATCATCAAAACTATCAAGAGCATCAGAGTCAAGAAAGACTGGGAGCTGTTCCAGACTGAAGGAGATTAGAGAGCCATGAGAGCTGGATGAATATATGATCTTGGGTCAAATTCTTTCTCTGTGAAGAACATTGTTTGGACAGTTGACAAATCAAAGTTTTTGTGTATGCAATAAGTTTATAAAAATTGTTTCAAAATAAGAAGTTTTTTAAAAACCACAACAGGCATGTTCCCAACTCAGAGACTTTGGACTATTTCCTTCTACCAGAAATGCTCACACCCATGTATCTGCACTGCTAGCTCTCCACCAAGTCTTTACTTAAAAGTCACCTTTTCTGGGAGAACTTATATAATATCTAAACTTTCAACATTCTATATTTCACATTCTCTCTGTTTTACCTTCTTTCTCCTTATCACTTATCACTATCTTATAAACAATTAAATTATCATCTAGCTTCTTATTAAAATCCAAACTGATAGGGAAATTTTATCTGTCTTGTTCACTGCCTAAACCAGTGCTTGGCATGCTATAGTTACTAAACATTCATTAAATGACCAAATGTACACAAGGGATTTAAGATACAACTGCTAAATAAGTTCACTTTCTCAATCAAAGCAAAGGAATACTGTAACAGGTAAAATAACCCCACTGTTAACTTGATAGCTCTGGGATATCATTTCAACAAATATGTCTACAGCATAAATGAATGAGCTAATGTCCTTGCCCTAAGGAGCTTAGTGAACAAAGCTATTTCCATCACCAAGCAAAGCCGTAATACTGCAGCCAGCATTTAATACAGCAAGAAAATACCTACCAACACCATGTGGGAAGTACAGTATAAACAATCCAAATGCTGACAGACAGGAATTAACTACAGCAGACTTGCTTGAAAAATATGGGAAGATACAGAAAGCAGGTTTTCTTGGGGGGGGGAAAGAAAAACATCAAACTCATATTCTAATGAAGTCAGTGGTATAAACCAACAGACATACATAACTGAGGTCTCGATATTTTATTACCACATATCCTTGAAAAATACCAAGGCTATAATTAAACTAACAACAATGGTTTCAATTAGTTTACACTATTATAAAATGTACTGATTGGTTTGTACTTTTAAAAAAAGTATAATTCAAAAATCTAAAGACAATCTTATGGTTTCTACACATGAAGTAGTCAAATCAATAGCATTCCACTTTTATAAATGCTTTTTTCTCCCGTGTACAAGGTAATGAAGCTGACATTCCTTTCTTGCATAATTGTTACCAAAATGACAGAAAACATTATCTTAAAGAAACTTCTAAATAACAAATATATCTGAATCTAAACCAACACTTCTGAAAATGAAACATATCAAAAAGACTATATACAGTTAGCCCTCCATATCCGTGGGTTCTGCATGCATGGATTCAACCAATTGGAAATGAAAATATTCTGGGAAAAAACCCCAACAGATTGTTGCATCTGCACTGAACATATAGACTTCTTTCCTTATAATTAGTCCCTAAACATACAATATAACAACGATCGGTATAATCTTTACATTGTATTATGAATTATAAGTAATCTAGAAATGATTTAAAGTATACGGAAGGATGGGCACAGGTTATGTGCAAACACTACACCATTTTACATAAGGTCTTGAGCACTGATGGATTTTGTTATCCTCTAGAGGTCCTAGAACCAGTCTCCCACAGACATCGAGGAATGACTTTATGTATACACGTGTGTGTGTGTGTATGCAATATACACAAAATAAAGATGGTTTGATTTAATTGAGCTTACACATGACTCCCACCCATCTTACAATCTAAATAGTTATTTCATAATGACTGATATTCAAATTTGTAAATAAAATTCCAATTTTCAATAGGAACAGTATTCGGGTTCTATACCTAGAAACTTATTTCAGTCCCTATCTCCAACAAAAAATTGTTTTAAAAAATCAAAAAAATAAGAGCATATGAAATGTAAAAATGTAGTTTTACATTCCTAAGTATGAAACCAATCAATTACTGTATTATGTCAGCCGGGCTTGGTGGCTTATGCCTATAATCCCAGCACTTTGGGAAGCTAAGGTGGGCAGACCACTTGAGCTCAGGAGTTCAAAACCAGTCTGGGAAACCTGATGAAACCCTGTCTTTACAATATATATAAAAATTAGCCAGGCATGGTGGCATATGCCTGTAGTCCCAGCTACTCGGGAGGCTGAGGTAGGAAGACAGTTTGAGCCCTGGAGGCAAAGGTTGGAGTGAGCCAAGATCATGCCACAGCACTCCAGCCTGGGCAACAGGGCCAGATCCTGTCTCAAAAACAAACAAACAAACAAAATTCTTTGAGAGATTTATATGAATGTACAGAACTAATTATAAAATTATGTAAAATAAGTCAAACCAACATGGCCTAAAGATACTTTCTTTTCCTGGTAAACATCCCTGAAACAAATATTGCACATTTCATTTCTCTTTCTAATTTAGCCATGTTATGGTAATCTGAGCTTAAAGTTTGGTGAGTTTTTAAGGGAAGCAGCTTGACTGTATTTGTGTTACTTGGTGATAGCACTGATTACAATCTCAGGATACTAAATGAGTTCTCGCCATTACTGTAAAGTCTTATTTACAATTTTTTAAAAAAGGTTAAAGTGGAATTGGGTTCAAAAGTCAAGCAGTTTTAAATGGGTGATTCCTACAATTAACATGCCTAATCACATGGCTTAGAACTGATGAAAGATACTGCCACATTATTGTGACATATACTGCAATACTGAGAGAATTCTGGGGGTACCAAGTCACTAACTCTTAGATAAATTCTGAATATGAATGGCAAATAACCAGACTGCATAACAGTCACCAAATTGCAAACATGATCATCACAAAATATTCTATTTTTACTAATTCCTGAGAATGCAAAACAGTATTTTATATCCTGGCATGCTCAACATACAACTTACTACAAATCCATGCTCTGCAAAATTCATAAAAATATAAGCTCGACTGAAGAATCATAGGTTGTATATAACAGACACTTACTGACCACAACAGCGATTTACAATTTTCAGTTACACTAAATTACTTAATTTTCCAGAATCTTGATCCGTATAAATGATACACATTTATTCTCATGTATTCTTATTCTTAGAATAAACAAAGCAAGGAAGATTTCTCCTCTGTGAGAAAAATGTATCTATGATTCAAATTTCATTTGGGACAACAGTTTTGTCCCATGTTTGAGCCACAGCCTACATCCTAGATTTTACCAATAATATAGATGACATTTTAGTCTCTATCTAACTTACTTCTCCAAATCTCAACTAGCTATGAATTCAGCATGAGAATAACTGGAATATATCAAGGCCTGAAATGCTACTATCTAGTACACTGAAACACTTTTTTTAAAAAACATTTTTTTAAGCAATCCCAAGAGATTTCTATCTCTACCACTGATAGACTAATTTGTTGCAAGCCAGTATTATCAATGAGGAAAATCTTTAAAAGCCAAATGAATTTATTTTTAAAAATCGACAAGTACTGGAGAGCCCTCAAAGCAATAAAGATTTGAAACCAAAATCCTTGAGGTGGCAGGATGAGGGGTGGAGAAAGAAGTGAACCTGAAGTTGACTACAAAGATGCCACTATGAAGCTGAGAAGCTGAAGAGAGCTTCCAGCTTTCTTACAGAGTTGGGAACACAAAAATTAGAGTTCTGGACTCACAAAGAAGCAACAGTCCAGGGTTTTTAACTGAGTCTACTAAAGGGCTATACCACAGAAGTAATAAGGAAAATTCAGAACTAGACCAACCCTCAAAAGATTGAAAATCTGCCTCAAATCAGTTCAATTACTGAACAGATTAACGTGGGTCTGCCTCAACCATAACTGACTGCCAGAAGAAAATGTAAATCCTCTCTCAAGAGAAAATTGCCTCATTCTAAGCAATTTTTTTCACACGCAATGTCCAGCAGTCAAACATTAGCAGTCATACCAGATGATACAACTAAAATGTCATAAAATCGAGAGAAAACACACACACACACCTTACTCTTACAGGAAATCCAGAAACTTATCAGAACCTTCAAAATCACTGCTATTAAAATGTTTGAGATATCAAGATGGGGAATTTCAACAGAGAACCTGAAGAATATCCAGAATTATCTAGAAAGGCTATTAATATGCCCCTCCCTTTTCTAACTATAAATATGTATAATGATTTTTCTTCATTTACTTCAACAGACATGTCACAACTGATCACATAAAGAAGCAGATGAGAATCCAGCTGTCATTTACTACTAAAGTCAGACACTAAAAAGATTTCCAAAATTACAGAGCAATGCCACTCCTCTCACTAAACTTTTTGTATTGAAAAATGTATTTTTCACTAAGTACATATAGTGTCTTTATTATAGTTATTCTCAATAAATTAACAAATTCATATTTAAAATTTTTTCTCAGTTTTTAGTGTATACTTTAATATATTCTTTTAAATTCTAAGCTTCTTTTTTAAAAGGAGTTTTATTAAGGTAAAACTGAAATACAATAAATAGTCCACAAAGCGTATAATTTCTAAGTTTTGTCAATATGTATCTACCCATAACACCATGACCAAAAGTCACTATAATGAACACATCCATCAACCCACAAAATTTCCTGTACTTTCCCGTACCCCTTAAAAATCCCTCTTCTCATGCCCCTCTTCAAAGGCCACCACTGTCTCCAGGCAACAAATGATTTCTTTTCCTACCACTATAAACTAGTTTGAAGTTTCTAAAATTATATGTAAATGAAATCAAATAGTATGTGCTCTTTATTGGACTGGTTCTTTCATTCAATATAATTCTGAGATTCATCTTTTTTCTGCCTTTGTTATTGCTGAGAATAGATGTTCCTCGAGTTATGTTGGGGTTATGTCCCTAAAACTTGCATACAGATGTTTTAGCAGCTTTATAATTGCCAAAAACTGGAGGTGACCAATATGTGCTTCAACAGACGAAAGATAAACTGTGGTATATGGAATATTATTCAGCAATAAAAATATTTGAATCATACAACCACAAAAAAGATATAAATGAAACTTAAACACATATTTCTATGTGAAAGAAACCATTATGAAATGCCTAGACACTGGACAATTCCATTTACATGACATTCTGGAAAACCAAAATTAAAGATAGCAAAAAGCTCAGTAGTTAAAGGGAACAAGAAGAAAAAGGAAGGAGGAATGATGAAGTGGAGCACGGGGAAGTTTTAGGACAGTAAAACCCTTTTGTATGATATTGTAATGGTGGATACTTGATGTTATACAACCCAGACAAATGTACAACACAGAAAGAACCCTAAAGAAAATTATGCACTTTAGTTAATAATAATAATGTATGAACATTGGTTCATTAACTGTATGTAACAAGTGTACCACACTAATGTAGGATGTTAACAACAGAAACTGAAGGGGATGGGGTAGCTGTGACGCAGGATCTCTGTACCAACTGCTCAATTTTCTGTAAACCTAAAACTGTTCTAGTCTATTAACTAAAGACAAATTAAAGCTAACAATAAAGACTCTGACCAGCAGTGAATAAATGTGACAAATTTACTCTCTTCTACAACAGATGCTACCATATTTTAAATATTTTGGGGTTTTATAATAATGAAACGATCTTTCATCTTTTTATTTTTTTCATTATATATATATATATTTTTATTTTTAAGAAAGAAAAAGAGAGGAAAGAAAGTGAGAGTGAAAGAAAGAAAAAAAAAAGAATGTAAGAGAGAAAGAAAGAGGAAGAGAAAGAGGAAGAGAGAACGGGATTCTTGTTCTAATGCCCAGGCTAGAATGCAGTCTAAAAATGGGTATTGAAAACCTCTTTTATGCCAATAATTGTGCTTAACAATGGAGACAGGAAGGAATAAGGGATGAAAATAACAAACAAGCAGCCAACCAATGTTTTTATTTAAACCTGTGAAATGCTATGCAATTGCTGAGGAGTGATTTACTTCCAATTATGTGGTCACTTTTAAAATAGGTGTAATGTGATACTGAGAAAAATGTATGTTTTGCGGATTTGGGGTGGAGAGTTCTGTAAATA